>JACEGR010001861.1:0-148395 GCA_014170235.1 Listronotus bonariensis
ATATTAGTCGCATTAAAAGAGCAAGCACTAGTTGGGACGAAACCATGTATGAAGCTGAGAAAATATTTATTTCTCAGATTGACGGCCAGAACAAACAAATCCACAATATAAGTGCAGAACTAAAAACACTGAAGATGGAAGAAGTTCAACTAAAAGGAGAGATTGATATTTTAAAGGAAGAAAAAGCAAAATTAAATCGAAACATAAAAGAAATGCCGGAGATAAACAAGAATCTTATAGTCACCATTGAAACCCTAGAAAAAGAGAATAACCTTCTAAGTAAAGAGTTAAAAGAGATACGTCAAAAATTATCGCTTACAGAATGTGGGGAGAAAAATCAATTACAAAGTATGGAAGAACTATCTAAAACTAAACAATCAAAACTATTAATAAAGATATTGCAAACCAAACTCCGAAAAATCACAAATTCTAATAATGGGGAAAAGAATTCGTGGATACTTAAGTCTTTTTAAAAAACTGACCCACAACATGTATGACATTAACTGTCAAAAAATGTCGAGAACAATGTGGAAAAACTGCTCGAGTCTTCTGCTCTGCTTTCCCGTGATTTCGATAAAAATGACTTTGTTTTTATATTTTTGGATGTAGACGGTATTGACGAAACTGGTGGATTGGACAATGAAAAGTTTTGTAGTTTACTATCGAAAATGGCAAACACAAATATAGTGTTAATAGGACCCACAATGTATGCTGATAACCCTTCTCTGAATAGAATTATAGCGTCACAGAATAGAATTATAGAGAAGTGTACAAATGGAGTTATGGATGCTATGTTTATTCCATTAGTTATGCCAACTGCAATTCAGAAAGAATTTATGTCGGAATATCTGGTAAATCCTTGCGATCTGAATAAAATATCGGACAGAAATGAATTTGATGGAAATTTTACCGGGGCTCCAACTGCAACAGTACCAGCGTAGCAGCCTTTACAACTGATCTATCTGCATACTACCAGAATATTAGAGGTATGCGCACAAAGGTAAATGAAATAAACCTTTCTGTTAGGGCCAGTAATTATGATATAGTGGTATTTAGTGAGACCTGGTTGTCTGATAACTTTACCGACACTGAAATCTTTGGTCCGGAATATCAAGTATTTCGATGTGATAGAGACTATGCAGCCTACGGCGGTGAGAGGGGCGGAGGTGTCCTGATAGCATGTAAATCACATTTAAACGTCAGAGAGTTACATAAAGGAACTTCACCTAATGCCTTTGAAGATCAATGGATTGTTATTACATGTGGGCGTCAAACTATGATAGTGGGTGCTTTTTATGTTCCTCCAGGATCTGACCCTGATACTTATCAACTATTGGTTAACAAGATTGAGTCAATTCGCGAGACCCACAAAAATGCAAAATTTGTTTTACTTGGTGACTTCAATTTACCCAATATAACATGGAAATGGGAAGATGACCAGCAGGTGCCTGAAAACTTGCTTGACCCATCGGCGGACACCTTTGTTAGCAATATGTTTTATATGGAGTTTCAGCAAAAAGTGACATTAAGAACCAACTTGGAAGACAATTGGATTTGATTTTTTGTGATGACATTGTGTCTGGCCTTGTAACAAGTTTGAATCCTCTGTGTAAAACTGATCCCTACCATCCACCCTGGGATTTTTATATTGATATGAATGTGACACCAATGTTGGAGAGTAGAACAAATATTACAATGTACCAGTTTGACAAAGCCGATTACGCAGCCCTGAATAATTATTTTAGTGAGACAGACTGGAGTTTTATTTCTGAGATCGGGGATGTTGACTTATTGGTCGAGAAATTTTATAAGATTCTGTTTGTGGCCATTGATAGGTTTGTTCCAAAAAGAAACATAAAACCTGATAAATTTCCAAAATGGTACTCTCCAGAATTGAAGAACCTTATTAAATACAAGAACCGGCTTTACAACAAATACAAAAGAACTAAACTCCATGCAGATTATGCCCGATATGCCGATGTCAGAAAGCAAACAAAATATCTGATAGACACGTGTTATTTGCTTTATGTGACAAATACTGAACATATGATTCCTCAAAACGTAAAGTACTTCTGGTCCTATGTAAATTCTCTTAGAAAAGATAAAGGAATTCCAAAATCCATGCAATACAAGGGAAAATCTATCACTGCTCCACAAGACATAGTTGACTCCTTTGCGGATCACTTTCAAAATTGTTACAGGAAACATGATCCAAATATGAACATTTCGGTTCAAGAATCCCATTGTTGCATTCTTGCTGGCCACACATTTACCGAAACTGAAATTCTAGGTAAACTAAAGATCTAGACACTGGTAAGGGTCCAGGACCTGATGGGCTAACACCTTTGTTTTTTAAAAGATGTTGTAACTCCTTGGCGCTTCCATTATCACGAATTTTTCAACAATCTTTTAACAAATCTACATTTCCAGTAGCTTGGAAGCAGTCAGTTATTTTTCCCATTTTTAAATCGGGCAGTAAAAATGAAGTGACAAATTACCGCGGTATATCACTCCTCTCAATAATACCAAAAGTGTTTGAATCAATTATAACTGACGAACTTTTTCACAGTTTTAAAAGTTATATAGCTCCTGAACAACATGGTTTCTACAGAAATCGTTCGACAACTTCTAACTTGGCTACCTACCAGGATTTTCTGGTTCGCAGTGTGGAGTCTGGACACCAGGTGGATGTGATTTATACGGACTTGGCAAAGGCGTTTGACAGTGTTAATCACAGACTTTTAATTAAAAAATTGGAAACTCTAGGTGTATGTGGTAACTACTTAGGGTGGATTTTATTCTATCTGACAGGTCGCAAACAGTGTGTTAAATTGTGTGGGGTGGTCTCAAAAGAAATCAATGTATATTCAGGTGTTCCCCAAGGTTCTCACTTGGGACCCATTTTGTTTTTAATTTTTATTAACGGTGTTGTTTCTACTTTTAAAAAATGTAAATGTTTAATGTATGCGGATGACTTAAAGTTCTTCTCTACTGTTAACTCTGCCGATGATTGTTTAAATATTCAAAATGAATTATTATGTTTGGTGGATTGGTGTAAAAATAATTGTTTAGAACTTAATATTGAAAAATGTAAAGTTATGCGTTTCTATAGACGCCAAGAGCCTGTAATTTATCCTTACAATATAGAAAATGTACACTTGGAATCAACCAGATATTATAAATGATTTGGGTGTTATCTTTGATAAAGAATTGACATTTAACCAGCATATCGAAAATATTGTTTTAAAGGGTACAGGCTTTTGGGATTTTTAAATAGAATATGCACCAATATTCATGATACGAAAGCTATCAAGTGCTTGTACTTCAGTTTAGTTTGTAGTATAGTAGAATACAACTCCATAATCTGGTCACCTTCTTATGATTATTATATTCAACGCTTGGAAAGTTTGCGTAACAGATTTGTAAATTTTTTACTATATAAACATAGAATATCTTATGCTAATATACTAAGAGAAATTCGTTTGCAACTTGTGGGTCTAAAATCTTTAAAAAACGAAGGGAATTTTCAATCGCAGTATACCTTTATAAAATATTAAACGGTCTTGTCGATAGTGCCGATTTATTAGCCAACATTAATATTCATATTCCCGGAAGACCAACAAGATCTAGACGACTTTTTCATGAAAACCACCACCGCACTAATTATGGTAGAACCAGTTTTAGTGACCGCTAGGTTAAAAATTTTAATGTTAATTTTAGCGAGGTTGATATTTTTGTATTTAGTCTTGATTAGTTTTAAAAAACGTGTAAATGTTTTGCACTAAATCGTACTGCTTCATGTGTGTTTTTTTTTGTTCTGATTGTTATTTTATGAGACCTTTATATATATTATTGTTATCTACTGTAGTTTATACTATTAAGCACTATTTGGAGTTTTTACTCTGTAATGTGTAATTTGAATAAATAAATCTTTGTTTCTTTTTCATATCAACAACCTTCTTTCTTCCACAACCAATTTTATTCATTTACTTCAGTTTTCAGCAAACCCCAAGCTATGCAGATATCTTTTACACATAAGCCTTATTTAATATTAGATTGGGGCGCCTAAAATCACGTCCAATATAATGCATTTTAAAACAATCATGTTCCTCGTCACGAAAAAAAGTCATCAAATACTTATTCTTTACTTATAACCGGCCAAGTTCTGCAGACCAAAGACACATTTCGTCACTTTAATTGTAAAACCATCTAACTCCAGTTTTATTAAAAACTGTGATGCCATCTTTCACCTTATGAAATAAGGCTAAAGGTGGCATTACAGATTTTATTAAAACTGGAGTTAAGTGATTTTACAATTAAGGTGACAATTTAATTTTGTGGGCCTCACATTTAGAAAATAACCATAAGTGGCATAAACACATTGAGTAAGGGTACATTGAACAATAGAATCCGATTAGACGGATTGCATTGAACCTATACTGTGCTTTTCATCCTTGATTTTATCCGATGCAGATAATTCGGTTCTAAATCATTTTAATTTGACAAAAAAAGATAAACAATGACAAGAAATGCAAACAAATAAAAGAAACTTTAAACTTTTACTTCTATGGTATTTTTTAAATTTATTTTATTTATTTAAACAAAAAAACTAGGAAACAGCAACAAAATATTTTAGCAATATTTAAAGCTAGTTTATTTTCCAATATTTTTTTACACCTATTAGCTGATTTACTTAAGTGTCATTTTTAACCTTATTTTAAAACCGTGAAAATAATACAAATAAAACCAACGATCACATTAAACCTAATTCAAATCGCGCTGAAAAACAGGATTGACTTCGCGTTCGGCGTTCAATACAATCCTTTACTCAATGGGAAATGTGTATATCGCAATTTTTTGTCGAATTAAGTTTAAGCCGATTGGCTCCGAATTCTTTGTAAGCTGCGTCCAGACTTGCAACAATTGGCCCAACATTCGTCCTAACCAACCAACCTATTTGCGCGCTCCTTTGATGCAAAAACCGACAAGCTCTGAATCACCGCCGAATTATGCCCTAAGCCCTTAAAACGACGTGCATTCTGTCCACGTCCACGTCTGCGCTATGTGGGGCTATGTGGCTGCGCTATTTGGCGCGGCAAGTTGTTGCAAATCTGGACGCAGCATTACACGTACTCATTGTATCTATAGTCACGGCAGCTTTACAACAGTTTAAATTTTAATTTTGTACCAAAAAGTTTTTTTTTTCTTGTAGTTATTACACTTTGTACATATTCTACTGACTGCGGGCTGTAGGGAATTTATCGATTTCTTAAAAGATACTTTTATGGTTTTAGCTGCAAGAAATTGCCCAATACACTGCCCTACTAGTAGTTTCCAACAGACAAATTCGTAATTAAGTGGATGGGCCTGAACTTTTCACTCAGTTCGTTTTTTTACACGAACATTTTTAGATTATAGAACCTGCAGTTCGCAGATGTCCTTCCTTTTCTTTAAATTCTTCAAGTTTTTAATAAACCACTTTATACACAGTGTGTCCACGAATGGACTTTACAATAGAAAAAATGGACCAAAAATTTAAATATTTAAGAAAGCCGTGTATGGCTTTTGAAAAAAGCAAGATTGACGTTAAGATATTTGTTTTGTTTTATACAGGGGCTCAAAAACTACAAAAATTTAAAAATGGACCAAGACAAAACTACCTTTATTTTTATAAATTCAGCAAAATGTTAAATAAAATTGTTTTTGGTATTAAATAAAAGAATATAATATCTAAAATTTTACAAAAACAATACAAATATTGTTTTTATGTAATATATTTTTTTTCATGTTTAATACCTTTTTACGTAATTTATCTAGTTTTTATACACTACAATAATTAATGACAAAGTTAGTCAAATATATTTATTTAAATGGAAAAGGTAGTTTTGTCTTTCTCCATTTTTACATTTTTGTAGTTTTTGGAGCCCCTGTACAAAACAAAACAAATTTCTAAACGTGTATCTTGTTTTTTAAGAAAGCAAAAGCAGTTGCCATACACGATTTTCTTGAACATTTAAAATTTTGGTCCATTTGTTCAATTTTAAAGTCCATCCATGGACATACTGTACTCTCATATTGAAAAATGTGTTAAAGTTGGTGGATGTCATTTAAAAGACGTGATTTTTAAATTTAGAATTAAATTAGCCGAATATTTTAGATTTATCATAAATCCCAAAGAGTTAGCTGTAATTTAGTATAATTAAAAGTTTGTTTGGTTAACTAAAACAAAAATTATTTTGAATATTAAAATAAGAAGCCTAATGTGGGGAAACATGTATATAGGTTTTAGCCTTCGTAGATTGTCCAAAGTTTAAAAAATCAATGAACGTTACCTATTTGAAGAGTACGGTTAATTTGATTGCATTTATACTTTAAGGTAAAAATATTTGTCCAATGTTTAGAAACAATTTTAAAATATTGACAGAGGTTTAAAAAAGTTTTTTTCCTACTAGCGTAAAATGCAAAAAGTACACTTTTTCGCATTTTAGTTCTGAAAGTATCACTTTTTAACTAGTGCGAAAAAGTACTTTTCGGCACTACGCACTAGTGCAGAAAACTACAAAAATTTTAAACCAAATGTTAGTGAGTCGCAATGAAGGATTTTCACGCAATTCATATTAAAAAATGCTTTAATATTGTAGGATATTAGTGTTAAGCTATTAAGTAGTTAAATGTATAAAAAAAAAATTAGTTTTTATGTTTTTTTACCTTCGTAAATAAAATAGCGTTCCTAACACGTGACGAAAGTACGTTTGGTCAACTGCAGTACGCGTGCGGAAAAGTGGCACTTTCAGCACTGGTTAGGTAATATACTATACTATTACTACTACTATTTTCGAAAAGTTAAATATAAATATAACATATCTCGCTGCTTCAGAGAGAAATAATAAAATTAAAAATTTGATTTAATACAGCAACTTTATGAAATTCTTGTGTCTTCAATAAGAGGATTTGCTTAAAACATGATAAATTATTCAAGTACTTATTCCATATGGCACTCTAAAAGCATTATATCCCTGTGGGTGCCAATGCTTAAGACTTGTAACACAAAGGAAATTCGCAGTGCTGATGTAAAAGATTGAAAATCATTCCATTCCGTATCTTAAGCTTAAAACACAAAATCACAAACAGAGATTTTACAATGTAAGAATACTTATTACAGATGAATATTATTAATAACTTTTTATGTTTTATAATATACAAGGTAACACAGAATGTTGTTAGCGCCTTTTTTTACTATTAAAAATTGTTTAATATAATAAAAGTCATAATAAATTACCTGCATATACTTTGTAATTTCGGTTTTTCATGTTATTGACAGGAGAAAATAATAAAATTCTCTAACATTTTAAATATAAACAGACCTATTTTATTTTATATTTTAATTGTGAGGGAGGTTCGGAAAGCCCCCGCGCTAACTTAAGCTAGTTTTATTTTTGTAAAGTGTCAGTATCACATAAGTATTTATAAAAAAAGCGTTTATTGCACAAATCTTATGTTTATATAATGTTTGTTATATTTTTAAATAGTTACCGTTTTTAGCAAACACTTCATATTTTTAAGACTCTACCAATGAGTGGACCCTACCTAGGGTAGACAATGCCGCCTACTCATTTAAATATTTTTACTATAAAATAAAATATTTTTAAAATACCATACACCTATATTTATTAAATATGGATATAAAGCTGAAAGGTAAAACCCAAAAAACATTTTTAATATATTAGCTTTATTCTTTCGAAACAGGATCAGTTTTACTTCTATCAGTTCAGTAAGCCTAATGATTTGATCACATAACTAAAGCCATTTAAAATATTAATAAACATTTTTAATATGACCACCCCTATTTTATTTTATACTAGCTGACCCGGCAAACGTTGTTTTGCCATATAAATAATTTTTAAGATGTTAAGGGTGGACAACCCTTATCACTAAGGGGTATGAAAAATAGATGTTGGCCGATTCTCAGACCTACTTAATATGCTCACAAAATTTCATGAGAATCGGTCAAGCCATTTCGGAGGAGTACGGGAACGAACATTGTGACACGAGAATTTTATATATAAGATTATATTTTAAGTGTACACTAAAATCCGTTTCTTAAAACCTAGCACAGCATATTAATAATTGTTATAATGGCAAAACCACCATTTATTTACAAGATCCGAAACACGCAATTCATTAATAAATAATTATAATTAAAAAAAAACAATATTTTGTGCTATGTAATTAAAAAGGAATTTAGCAAAGAAATAAAATCTAAAATTAAATGGGGTGTTTTCATTTATGGTGTTTGATTTTTTTAATTTGCTTTTGTCAATTATATTAAAAACAAAAATCACGAAATGGAAAAAATGTAATAATGATAATAGATAGTCGCGTCAATAAAAAAGCCTTTTCTTCGAAACTCGTCAGATACAGCTTCAATTATAATGTTTTTCAAAATCTATTTTTTTTATATTATTTAAAAGTAGAAATCTTTTAAAGGGGAATAATAATTATTTGTATTTTCAAAAAAATGTAAACGTTGTTAATAAAGGAAAAGTGGTGTCTAGTAACTTTACCGAAAAAGTTTAAGAAATGATACTTTTACGAAAAAATAGGAAACAACTTGTTACGTACATAAATGTTTTAAGCTTGATTTTTTAATTTACAGGGTGTTTAAATTTAGGAAAATAAATATTTTAAAAAATTGTACGTAACTGCGTTTTTCTAGAATAAAAATATTTTATTAAATTAAATTTTTATAAGGTAAACAATATTACCTCTCTGCAGACTATTTAAATTACAAATGACTTCCTACATAAAATATTTGTCAATAAATCAATGTTTTAACTTTTAATTCATAGAATGATTCCCAAAGCAAACTAAGTACTTTTAACATAACTACCATATATACAAATTAAACAAGCTCAAGATTTTTTTTACACGAAAACCATACATCGAATAAAAATAAGTCAAAAGACAAAATATGTTTCAAAACCTTACGAGCATCCGAAATTATATATATATTTTTTAAATGCACTGTATCTTAAAAATAATACATGTTACTAAAAACATGTTTATTAGCAATAGTTTATTAGTAATAAGCTTATAAATAGGCTTTTAATTTTTTTACTGGAACTAAAATGCACCCTTTAATAGTTTTTTTAAATATTTTATATAATAAAATGTCTGTATTTTTTCTAAAACTTAAATAAATAAAAAAACTTTCTGTAAATGTAAACACATCGATATCTTTGGATTTACCAATAAAAGAACATTTATAAAACGAGTTACATTACCTTTAAACTTGACGTGACTAACCTTAAACATTAATCACATAAAATCTAATTTTCTATCGACATTGTAAATATGGCCAATCACAAAATTTTGTACCGAGCCAAACAGGGCAAATACTATCTGCAATATCATGCAACACGCCAAACCTGAACTTTATTTAATAACATTCTACTACGTATATGTTTATCAGAAATGATCGTTAAACTGATTGGATCTAAATGCATAAATCAAAATTTAGAATGAACTTTATTTTTGTTTTAAAGCAATTCGTAGTGATTTCTTGTTTTACTTGTGTATTTGTCTATCATATTGCTGATTTTTATCATCATAACTTTAAGTACAAAAGTACTTAGTTTGCGTTTCTTTCATTTTGCGTCATCTACTACAATACACGGTGGTTTGATTTAAAAATCTTAAGATAAACTGGTTTAAAGTTACTTTTTAAGACCTAATATAAAATACCCCGTATAAATTAAATAAAAACACGTGATGTTCAAGTATTGTTGTACTAACTGTGTTAAAAATTACACTATAAAGGTATAACAAAATAAAAAATAAAAATATTTTTTAAATATTTATTATTATAAATGCCAAATGTCTTTTTGTTTATTTTATTTTTCATTAAGTAGTAAGATTAAAAATATTTTTTTGGAAATTAGAAAAAACTTAATGTATAGTTACAAATAAAAATTTATAAGACTGTCAAATAATTGGTTTACTACAATTTTCAATATTTTAAAACTTGTTTTTTATGTTTTATTATAAATAAACAAAAAATTGATATTCAGGGTACCTAATATGTCTGTATTTAGGTTTTTTTTCTTTTAGGTAAATGCCAGTTTTCCTGCCCACAATACGACAGCACAAACAAAAATAAAAAGGTATTTTATAATTTTTTCTAACACATTTTTGTTTTAAATACCAAATGTAATAAAACAGTAAATTTGGGTCCACATTTACGCTCAATAAAATTTAATTAAAAATTATTTTATTACCTGTTACTTTTAGGCATATATTTAAATCTTATATAAACTACCAAAAAGGTTATAAGTACAATTAAAAATATGTACAGGGTAACCCAACACTATACACGAAAAATCTTTTTCTATACAAAATACAAAAAATATTTAGATAAAAAATGGTTATTTTATACACTTATAAGTTGGACAATTTTAGTTAATATAGAGTGTGGCGGTGTAGAGGCTAACGTACCGCTTCCCACAGCAAAGACCCGGTTTTAAATCTCGGAATCGTACATCGGCATTTTTAATCGCTCGTCACCTCACTGTTGGCAATGTCAAACCGCTGTGTAGTATTCTGCCAATCCTAGGTAGTAGTTATTTAAAATAATGTCCGTGGTGGCACTACCGCTTTTACTAAAAAGATGCTGTGAAATGCATAAACCGCATGTTTCAGTTCTTGGATAACGTTGACGAAACAGAGTAAAAGATGGGTTAAATACCCACGATATACTGGTATTTAGACATAAGCCTTTGTGTGATGTAACAAAGATAAAAAAAAATAGATGGTCCCTCAAAAACAGAATTTTTATAGTCAAATAGGTTTTTTTTAAAGAACACCCTGTATATTTAAAAAATACTATATATAAAAATGTACTGAACACTTTGATACATTTCATATCAAAAATGTTAATACACTAAATGTAAAAAGAATATTTTGGTTAAACATTTTTTTAAATTACTATCTTAGTGTCCGGGGAACAACTAATATTTTACCATGCATTTTATAACCTTCCATTGTAAGAACTACTAATATATGTCAGATATTTAGTTTATTTTAGATACATATTAACTTGCCGTTACTAAATTCCAGCTATAATTGACGTATTAGGGTTTTTAATAATAAATAAAAATAAATTAAATTGCTGAAATACTCATAAGTACTTCTTACAATAAAAAGTAATTAATTACATTTATTATATTATTTTTACAAGAACAGTGACGGAATTATTTAAAAGTAATAAGAACCAAAATATATTTTTTTTACTTTTAACCATTAATAAGTATATAAATATGCTGTTGGCTTTCTAAATAACCAGTAATAATTAATTTATATTAAATTGTAAATTTTTGATGTAAAATTTATTAGTCAAAATTTGTTAAAATATACATGAGTTTTTAGTTAAAATTTAGTAGGACTTACTTGCCGAAGAATATTTTATTTTTAAAACACCTTGTATAATTACTGGTACTGTCAATTAAAAAGTATTTATGAAAACATTTTTTATTTTAAGTTTATTTTTAAATTTGTACGGAGCAAAATCATTTTGTAAATAAATAAAGTTGGGACATCCTGTATATATACAAAAACTATTTTTTTGTTTTGTTAAATTGTCATAAAATCTTTTTGAATATGATTCCCAGGTTACTTAGCGCACGTCACAATTTGTTTAAGTACGATAGGCAGTTTTTTATCAAATTTTCGTTAACATATTAGAATTTTAGTAAATATTAGTAGACTAAAAGCATTATAAATATTTAAAAAATATCCGACGGTTTTTGCTAAATAACGGGCAATTTCGCAAGCGTGCAAGCAATAAATATAATCAGCATTATTTGCCTCTAATAGGAGTAAAACCAAGAAGACATAAACAGTCGTTTAAGAAATGTATATCGCAAGAAAATGTTATTGAATAATTAAGGCAAAAAATTGGTTGTTTTTAAGTACACTAAAAAACTTGTATATAGGTAATTACAAATATTTTATATTATAGGAGCTGCACTTATTTTAGTTTATCATCACTTCACTTCTATAGACAAAAATATTAATAATTAATTGTTAAAATTTGCAATATGTTTTACTTATCAGCTGTAACGGAAATATTTTATTTACCAAATAAAAACTATTGAACAAAACGAAGAGTAAAATAGGAGTATTTTACGGCCATAACCATATAATTATCGATGCTATTTGTTAAAAAATGAACATTTCGTGTGTTTTATCAGTTACACAACAAATATTATTATAGTGCCCTATTCAGTGGCCTGTTTTTACAATTTTATTTTTACTCACATTTTTAAATTGCTTTTTACATACTAAAATAAATATTTTTGTGCAGCTAGTAAGCAATGCGTATCATTGCAATTTATAGGTTTATTTCTTTTTTTTTATTTATAATTGTAGAAAGCATACCTTTTTAATAACAGTCCTACTTTAATAAACAAAAACACAAACTTCTAAAATAGAGACACTTACTGGTATTCAAATTTAAATGTCTGTTAAATGATTTATGCAAGATTCTTTAAATTTTAAAATAGCTGCTGGCCAAGAAGCATATTTTTGTTAACAAAAATTCCAGTAACATTAGCTAATACTAAATTTAAATTCCATATTAAATCATAAGTGAAAATTTGCCTGTGTGGGCTTCTATGCATAGACATAAAATTATGTCCCTTACAGCAGCTGCTCAACATCATTTATTTGTGGTGATACCCAACATGTCCAAAGTGTCTATAAGTATTAAAATATTTTTTAAATTTATAAATACCTAGAGATCACTATTATTATATCTTAGAGCAAACTGTACAGTTGGAGTTTAATCTACATCGTGAGTTTTTTTCGATGTTTAGTACAGAGCTCTCAGAAACCGCTGCAGCTATAGAGATGGTTGAATGGCAAAACAATTGTAGTGTTTTTTGAGCTTAGTTTAAATAACTTTTTGTTTGATTCAAAAAAGCATGGCCTACTAGATATTTAAAAAAACATTTTTTTTCAAAAAATTGTTTGTTGAAGAAAAAAAAATGTAAATAGGAAACTTGTTGATAATCTTAAGGATGTTACTCAAAATTTAATTAATTAGTCCGTTTTACGACTATAAACTTGGATTTGATTTTAATTGAAACGATAGTTGGCTATGTTATTTTTAAAAGGCCGTTTTTAAGCTTTTTAATTATGTATGGCAAGATATACTTTAAATTAATAAATAAACTGGTTTTAGCCATTATAGTTTTTAAATTTGTTTGTTTTAAGTTGGCTAAAGAATAACTAAACTAGTATTGTTAATTCCTTTTCTTTTTTGGACAGCCTTTCCAATAATTATTTTAACTTTCATATGCTCGTAATACTTAGTTTACGTTAAAAGAATAATAAATGATTATGACGTATAGGCGTGTCCAAAAGGGAACAAATTTGGTTTTAAAGAGGTTAACGTTACGAAAAATAAAGTTTCAATAATGTCTGGTCGCGGCAAAGGCGGTAAAGTTAAAGGAAAGGCAAAGTCCAGGTCCAGTCGTGCCGGTCTGCAATTTCCAGTAGGTCGTATTCATCGTTTGCTTCGTAAAGGCAATTATGCCGAAAGAGTTGGAGCTGGTGCCCCCGTTTACCTAGCAGCCGTTATGGAATAACGTAAGTATAAGTAATTAAAGTGGAATCTTCGATAATATTTAAACGTTAATGTTCTTTTTTTACTTAGTTTAATTTTAAGAACAATTTAAACATCTAATTTTTTTATTTAAAGTCTATGTTGCCATAAATCGGTAAAAAGCCTATAAAAAGACTTCCTTAAAAATGGAAAAGCTAACCATGGTTTCCATTAAAAAAATGCAAGTTTATGTCGTAGCTAAAAAAACGCTACTGCATAAATTTATTATCGGACTACACGTTTCTATTAAAAAGAGTATTATCCACAAATTTCCTATTTACACTTTTTTTATTTTAGATTTTATTTGAATTGCAGAAAAAAACAACTTTTTGAAAAAAATATTTTTTTCAAAATATCTAGTAAGACATGATTTTTTTTTGGCAAAATAAGAAGTGATTTAAACATCTGAATCTAAAAACTACAATTCTTTTTCCATTTAACCATCTCTGAACCTGCAGCGGATTCTAAAATATCTGTACTAAACATCGCAAAAAACTCACCCTGTATATTATTGTTATAAAAGTATTAAAAGTTACTAATAATAAAACGTATTTAAAATTAAAATTTTGTTTAAGCATTTTAGATTATTAGGTTAAAGTAAGAAATTGGCCGAATAAAAAAATCCGTTTAATGTTCTGTTATAACTGCCCTTGTAAAAGATATGGCACCCCGTCAACTCAATAGCACGTCCCGTCGGTGACGGTCTTATCGTTGTCCTCAGTCAAGGCCGAATGAATAGACCTGACCTAGTCAGGACCCGTGCAAAGCCGGCTCGACAGCTTTTTAACGGCTTTTACTAAGGACTTTAAAATAGTACTTAAGTGATTTTTGATGACATATGAATTATTCATAAGGCGTAGATAAAAAGGAAATGATATGTAGGGTCAACTGGAGCTCGGCATTTAAAGTGATAAATCCTGTCTTATGGTTCACCTTATTTTTTAACAATAAAAATTTGTTTTTGCATGTAGCAGTATTATCAAGGCAGTTAAATAAATATTTTCTACCTTTAAACAACAAAATTTTGGATGACAGGCAATATACAGATGTGGATATCAACTTGCCGACCATAGGGAATTAACAGCATGGGAAATATTCGGGGGAGGATGTGCTTTGTTGGTATCGTTGTCCGACCTATGGTGGAAGCGGTGGGCCGGCGGCAGCCCCTGATCTGGTTTTACTCAAGTCCGTGCGCTAGTTGCACTGGTGAATTGTAGAAGAGTACATGGCAAATTGATGGAAGGGATTCCATGCATTTATCGCCTATGGACGATGGTTTGGTTGCCATGCCAGTATATTTCTACACATGAGTTTTACAGAGGATCTTCTTTTCTTTGTATCAGACAGCTGAGACAATTTTATTAAATTTATAGAAAAATTCCAAATAGTTGCACTTGATATTTAAAGTTTTACCAATTTCTAAGCCTGACTTTCTAAGCAAGCTCTTTTACAGGACCTAAATTGTTCAATACATATTTAATTATTTAAAATCTATCCCAATTTGACGCAACCAACACACTATCATGGTGCTTGTAGCGAAATACGTCATTAAATACCCATCCTTCATTTATAAGTGGCTATGTTCTAGAAATCAAGGACATAATCTTAAAGCGTGCTATTTAAGAATAACCTGGTGGCTTCTATCGATGAAATAAGTAAAAGCCGCCGGTAATAACAAATTAATTTAGATTTTCGGGGTTTTCATATACTTAAATAGGCAGTTTTCTTCTTATAACTGAGAAAAACCGCCAAGGGTTGTTTAGCCAGTGCCTTTTGGCAATGCTATTTAGTTACGTCTGCGAAGTAAAGTGTAAGTCACACAAAACAACAAGTTTTAGCATTTTTTAATGACCTCAAAAAATATTTGTTTAAAACCTTTTTTTATAAATATTTGTCAAAACAGCTATTTTGTTATAACAATAGGTTATTTTTTGAATAGTAAAAACTTTAATTTTTCGTTAATTTGATTTAAAAAATTTATTAAAATGATAAAATAAAACATACCTTTAATTGTATAATACTCGTTCCAAACAAAATATTTTATTGATACAGTCTCTGAACGTAATTTCCCATGAGATTTTACTTTTAATTTTCTTTAAGTACCATCTTTATTTTATTTTGATATATTATTAATAGGATTTTAGATTGTGTTTTGATATTTAAATACTATTTGGTAAATGGGTAACTTTTTAGAATTTCATTTATAAAAGTCGCATTTTATATACATGTTACCCATTTTACAACATTGACCCTTAACATAACAAAGTTAATGTTTTAATCTTATAGAGATGTATTATCGACTTTTGGTTTCCGGAAATACCATATTTAATTATTTTGAGTTTTTGATAAAAAAAGAACGAAGCCCAAATCAGATGAACTTTTTAAAATAGATCCAGATATGGTTTATCGTTTTATTTAGGTTTGTACAATGTAATGGTGATTTTTCTAATTGCTGTTAATGTGCAACTAGATTTGGAAAAAAAGTAGTTGTATTTAAATAGTACCTATAGTAAATTTTATTATTTGCTTTTTTAATACATTAAGATATTACCATAATATTTAAGTATGGGACCAGACTTATTTTAAATCAGTAGTTTTACTGTTTATTAGTTGTTAAATTCCAAATAATACTAAACAACAATATTTTATTTTTCTTTATTTTTTGCTTAAAATAATTGGTATTATCTTTTGACGCCCAATATTCAGAAAAACATTTATTACCCTTTAGCACATTACTTTAAAAATGGTAAAACATATTAAATAAGATTGGGCGACTGTATATTTCAAAAATATAAACTGGTAAAATTTATATATTTTTATCTTTAATAATACAGGGTGATACAGAATGTTGTTTTGCATCACAAATTATTCACACAGTTCATAGGTCAGCAAGCAGTCGTTTTCAAGATACAGAGTGTTAAATTTTCTAAAAAACTGAAAAGTTTTAAAAATATTTATTTTGGTAAAAATTGTTAGACTAAATTTAAGTCCTATTCAAATAAGCATTTTTTTGTTACATAATTGCTAATTAAAAATTCTAAACCCTAATTTTTAAACTAAAAGTACCTGTAGTGCTTCTTTTATAGGATCAAAATATGCAATTAGGCGGACTTAATTTTTTTCTCTCAATCCAAACCAAATAACAACATAAAAGTAGTATTTTAATTTGATAAATCAAAAGAAAGCACGTTACACATTTACACAGGGAGTAGTATATGTTTTTTTCTTGTTAGAAATATTCCTTTTGTTAGTCGAGTCGCCACTAGATTTATTATTATCGTTAATGTATTTAATTTACCGTTGCCAAATTAAAACAATGTTAAGTAAAATATATTTCAGATATTAAAAAATATATACAACATTCTGTAATACCCACGTAAGGGCTAATAAATTTTAAATCACTATAAGGACTTTTTTGAAAAAAATTATAAAATAAATATTTTATTGTGCTTTATTGAGTTTTTGCGAAACATTGTACTCCTACGCTATACAAGGTGGTCCGGTATTTTCTAATGTCGGTAAAAATTACCGGCTAATTTTGTAAACAAGTCATACAAAGCCAAAAAATACGGCATATGTTTTGTTTCAGAAATGTTATATTATTGGAAAATACTGATGTGGTTCTGCTGGCTTAATCTTAGGCTAGCAGAATCACAAAGGTTAAAAAAATATATTTTTTTAAACCAAGTAATTTAGAACATTAAGACTGTGTGTACATAGAAGCCTAAAAATAGCTTAAAATATTAGTATAGAATAAGTATATTTTAGACAAGAAAAATATTGGGTTTATTTTTCACCATGGAAAAATTATCTTATTATAAATAAATTGCACAATTTTACAGTAAAAACTTGTCTTTAAATTATTTTTTTAGGTCTCAACCTTTTTCAATCTTATTAAAATCTATACTAGTTTAGAGCCTAAAAATATGTTATATATGTTTGTTAGTGGCAAGTATTTTGGTAGTTTTGCTGGCCTTATCATAAGCTAGTAGAACCACAAAGTTAAAAAATATTAATTGCTAAACTAAGTAATATAAAACATTTAAACTATATATGCCTAGGAACCTAAAACTAGCCCAAAATAATGACAAACTTTAAACAAAAAGAAGCCCCGGATTACATATATATATATTTTTTTAATTGGGCTTTGATATTATTATGGTGGGTAAAAAGTTTATTATGATAAGTAGTGAGTCCAAAAAGAGCCTAAAAATATGGCATATGTTTTGTTTCAAAAATGTTTTATTATTGGAAAATACTGATATGCTGGCCTAATATTAAGCAAGCAGAACCATAATAAAACATTAAAAATGTGTATATGTAGAAACCTAAAAAATAATGACATACTTTAAACTTAAAGTAAGTATATTTTTAACTTGGGGTAAAATAATTTTTTAACAATAAAATATTTTACAATTAGACTATTCGCCTTTAATTTAAATATACAGGGTGTCTTACGGTCGATGGTATTTTAGGCGTTTACGGAAAATGGGTCATTTTTTAAAAAATTGGCAACATCGGTAATGACTTCTTATATATATATATATATATATATATATATATATATATATATATATATATATATATATATATATATATATATATATATATATATATATATATATATATATATATATATATATACGATGCATACCAAAAAGTAGCATTAACTTTAAAATTTTTTATGGAATACCCTGTATATTTTGGTAATTTTTAAATAGGCCACTACCTTCAGAATAAAATAATATTTATATTGTTCTACACCTATCTCAAACGGTTTTCAAGTAAATAATTATTTTCCATATTTTTTTTTCAAAACATGTCTCTAAATAGAAAACTTTTATTACTCTATCTGCATTCGTAGACACTTAAAATTTAAGGTGTAGAATTTCAAGGTCCTCTGGTTTAATTTTGTATGGAGAAATTTATTTTCAATTATACAGGGTCGCTTAAAATTTGTAATTTTAGCTCTAGATATGAAAATCTTAAAAAGTATTTTTTTATGAAATACTCTGTATATTATAAAAGAATCCAAGGGACAACCAAAAGCCTTTTTAAATAATATATCATGTTTGTCATGTTCCTATACCTAAATGCTAAGGTTCCGAAGACAAAAGCAAATCTTCGTAAAAATCAAAATTTAGCATATTAAGTATTTTTATCGTAAATGGCAATGATATATCGTGACTCAAAATAATATAAATATTTGACAGTTGATGTGTTAGTATTATTACTTTACATACATATTTTATAAGCAAAGTAAGTAAAAAATAATTTAGAGAAAAGAAAAGAAATTACTATTTAAATGAAGTTTTGATGAAGTTGTTTATTCTTCATGGACAATGTGACCAAATTATAACAAGAACATGCAGAAGATTTAATAAGATGTTTCCTGCTGAACAACCAATGAACAACAGAAAATTTGTACGATTACAAAATTACAAATAACAATTAACACATAATCAAAATTTTAAGGTTTTTAAAATAAATGTTCAAAATGGCGGCCGTTAACTTCCAAATATTTTTGAATATGTATACTCGGAGTTTCAGTTGTGGCTTTCCTTATCTCTCTGACATCAAGTTGTTCAAAACAGGTGATTGCTCGTTGGCAGATCTTCTTTGGTCTTTACCGGTGCACTGTATATTTTTCTTTTCAAATTACCCCACAAGTAAAAATCAAGGGGCGTAAGATCGGGTGATCAGCAGGGCAATCCCATGGTCTCACACGTCTTAGCCAACGATCATCAAACATCTCGAATAACTCTCTTGTAACTGCCTCAGTGCAATGGGCCGGTGCTCCATCAAGTTGAAACCAACTAGTACGATAATCTTCTAATGATTGATTATCCAGAAAATCGTTTCCAACTGACCTGAGAATTTGAATGTATCTTTCAGAATTTAGCGAATTATCGTAAATACAATTTTGTTATCTTTCAGAAGGTAAGAAAAATCTAATGTTCTGTTTTCCGTAAACGTCTAATGTACCATCGACCGTAAGACACCTGTCTGTGACTGTTTTTGGGTGCTTGAGTTTACAAATCTGAATAAAGCCTATACCAGTTAAAAGCTCAAAAGAGAGCCTATAAATGAGACATAGTTAAACAAAGGAAAGTGTTTATTTGCCAAAATATGGTGTGGTTCTGCTAGCTTAAGCTAGAAGAACTACGAATTTTTTAAAGAAAGTTCATTATGTGTTACAAAACTTGGTCACTAATTAGTCATTGGTCAATAAGACCGATTGACCAATCGTTACCAATTTATATAGCATGGAATAAGGTTTAGAGCAACATTAAGATTTTGATATTAAGGTGCTTAATATTAAAAAAAACAGTGTTAAACCAGCCCTGTAAAATTAAAATGACTTTTTTAATTCTGTTTTATTGCTGACCAATTACTGTGACCTAATGACCAATCGTGACCAATTCGTGACCAATTGTTACAGCATGAAACGACCTTAGAATGTTAATGTTGGGGTGCTAAATATATTTATGTCGCAATTGGTAATCCTAAAATTTTAAAGTTTTTATATTTATTTTAGTATCTTTGACAAATAATAAATACATATGACCAATTATTCAATAGTTACTAGCTTTTGGAATTTGTTTTTTAAAATCTTAAGATTTTTAACTGTGGGCAGCTTACAAAATTTTCTCGTCTTTAAATGTCGTCATTTAATACAGAACCCCTTTAATCTTGCTGACAAATGAATTAATCATATTGACAAATGTTGACCATTTGGAACAAACATGATCCTTTTTGATTGTGCCATGTATGATTAATTAGATGCGCTAAAAATGTTTTGATGACCTTGATATTTTAAACACGCTGTAAAATTTGGTGTACGGATGACCAATTCGTCACACTTAGTAATCATTAATAACCAGTTTAAAGCTATTTTTCAAACCTTAAAATTTCACATTTTGGGCCGCTAAATATATGTGGCTTAATAATTGACAAAAAGGTTTTCAATAAAGATCTTTTCTGCTGTTATAGAGCTATTTATTTGTAATTTTGTTAGGGTAATGAAAAACGTGTTAATGATCCCGATTCTATAAAGAGTAAAAAAATGTATTGAAGATACATGCAAGCGTGCTTAGGCTAATTCTAATAAGAGTGTGGTGGTTTGCATATAATATGTTTTTTTGTCTTATGCCTAAATTACTTATCATTATATATTTTAATAATTTAAAATTTACAATAATAGTTTTTAATAATAATTATAGGTAAATATTTTTCTTATAATAATTGTTGCCACTGTAATTAAAAATAAAGTATAACAAACATATTATTAAAACCATTTTCTTTTTATATTTAAACATCTAAATATATTTTTACCTCTTTTAAAGAAAAATCTCTAAAATTTTAGTCCTAAATAATTATTTAAAAACTTAAAATAATCTGCTTTCAAACACTTTTATTTTAATAAATTCTGCTGTTTGGTGTAAAGTCCCTTACCAGAGGCAAAAGAAAGAAACTTTTTATAATTTCATTAAAGGTTACTGAGCTGCTTTTGTAAGAATGCTACACAAGGACAAAGATAATAATAAATCCTCTGGGAAAGAGTAAAGCTTTATATTTTTCTGTTCCCTTGAGTATCCTTTTTCGCAGAACTGGAAACAAAAGTGTAGAATTTTGCTTTTTCTTGCCTTCCCTCTGGAAGCTGATTTTTATCGTCTAATTCAAATTAATGTTATTTTTTACAGCTTTAAAAATAATTGCATATTATAATATTTATAACTTTTATTTGTGAAAAATTATTAAGAAGTTTAAAAAATGGCATTGGGTAAACGATCGCCGGCGGTTTTTCTTATTTTATTGGTAGATACCGCCGGCGAGCGGTTTTGCTTATAAAAATTATTAAAAACCGTTTTAAAAGTTTTTATAAGCATTGCCGCCGGACGGCGGTATCTACCACTTAAATAAGTAAAAACTACCGGTAATAACAAATTAATTTACATTTTTGGGAGATTTTATATACGTAAATATATATTAACTGGAGCCTATTCTTTCTTACCATATTTTATTCAAAACATTTTTAAATCCTAAAAGACAAATAAAAACATGTTTATAAAGTATCTATTTTATCAATAATAAATAGTTAGCACCATTTATTAAATTTATGTACTTAAATGTCATTTACTCATTTAACCAAAGAGAAAAAAATATACACAACAGTTTTTTTTCTGGTATTTTAGGAGTCATGAGAACAAAGCATTACCTTACTTATTTGATTAATGAATTCATATGATTACTGTGTAAACATGAATGCTATACATGTGTATTTTACTATATTAAAAATAGCATACTTAGCTGTTTGATATTGGGTAATATTCTTATAATTTTATTTCTTTTACTAATAGTATACACTTATTTTAGTAGCCAAAGAGTTGGTAAATATTGTACACCTTTTTGTTTATGGTATGTTATTGGTAAGCAATAATTATTTAATTAAAACGTATTTATTTACTGGTATTTTATTTCTATGAAAAAACAATATATTTTTTTATTTAACAATTAAAAAAAACTTATATTAAGGTAGTATACTTTAAAATACTATTTGGTATTTGTTTAAACTGTACTATAAATAGAGTTTTATTTTTATACCTTTAAAAGTATACAAAAAATTATATTATAATACGTTATTTAATTTAATATTTACAATTTTTACCGACCTCGTTAATTTTTTTTTGTATCACTAACTAAAGGGGAAATATTACGATGTTTTTGTTGTAACATTAGCCAAAGTACTTATAATTTATTTTTATTTTTTTTTTAATCTAAGCTATAGATGATTTAAATTAAGCTTGCAACATAGTTAAAAAGCCCCCATCGACATAATTTTGAAGTAGAGAGAAAAGAGACACTTAAGAGTGCATGACAATTGATAGTTAAGTTTTTCTTAATGTTGTGGCAGCTAATATTGTGTTTTTTAAATAATTTTTATATTTTATTAAATAAATGCAATAAAAAATACAAGAATAATTACTCAACAATTTGTGCTAAGTGTTTTGGTGGTTGTCATCATAGATTCCGTAAACAATTCTGCCATTAAGCATACCGTGCAAAGTCAGATTTGTTATGCCTGAAGTTTAAGTGTAAATATTTAAGAACTTACGTTTGTCACTTTATATAAAATTACGCGGAACGTTAGCTGGTAACTACCCTGTGTTTGATTTAGTTTTTTAAACTGTATTGCCTAATATGTTGTCTGAAATTTAATGTTACCATTAAATATACATTTAAAAGAGCTTTCAGAAAATACCACATTTAATATGTCTACCTTCTATAGTTTCGAAAATATGACCATCCAAATCTGAAAATTATTTTAAATTTTCATTACCTCTACAGCCCCAAGCTATAAATTAAATATGCACTAGCTAGTGTCGAAGATAAAATAGACAATATATTATCTTCTATTTTTAGATTTGAATGGCCATATTTCCAAAATTATAAGAGATAGACATATCAAATGTGGTATTTTCTTAAAGCTCTTTAAAATATCTATTAAATGGTTATGCGATATACGGGTTGTTTTCTTTAAAAATTCCAGTTAAATTCTATTAAATTCCCGAGGAATGCCATATTTCCGAAACTATTAAAAAATCTATATAACACATATAGACTTTTTTACTTCCTTGATAGATCTTTCGAATAGTAATATAATTTACAGGGTGTTCCATTTAAAATATGTATATTTTTTTGCAATAAATTAAAAACTTTAATTAATTTTTGTTGGCAGCACGAAAATTAGCGGAAAAAATGCTTCTACTTTGCTAATATAACCGACTTCGTATTTCCAATAATAAAGAAGTTAGTAATAGTGCAGACTTAAAAATGATCAATCTGTATAAAAAGAGTATTTATTTTTAAGAAAGAATAAAATAAATAAAACTCAAAAAGTGAATAAAAATCTAGGTCAAAACAATAAATATGGCTTAGAATGTACTTATTTTTTTTTTTTTTGTAAATAGAAGCTTTTTAATTTTATAGCATTTTTTTAGTTATATTGACCTAATATTCAGTAAACGGGGCAAATTAAATAAATTATCTTATATGCGCACATAGTTATCGTAATTTAGAGTAGGAAAACTGAATAAGCAAAGCAAACAAAAAACTTTCTACTAATATTAGAACGGTTAGTCCATTCAGGCAACCATGTTTAACATTTTACCTCCGTTGATCGTCCATAGTAGGCACTACCGCGATTTCTTAAAGGTGCTGTGAAATGTAAAAAGTGCATTCGTCGAGTCGAAAAGTTGAATTTCTACAAAAAATAGCTACAAGTCTCCTAAATAAATATTTTTTTGCCAACAACATCTCTAAAAATATAAATACCTTAAATATTGAAAAAGTTTTTAAAAGATCAGCAAATTTTAGTAAAAAATTCTTTCTTCCGGAATTTTAGCTCAAATCTTTTAATTTTTTTAACGCTAAACTCGGCTTTTGCGCAGCGGTTTTGGCTTATTTGATCCGCCGCTGTAGTGAGCATAGGATTGAAATATTTTTTTAATGCAATTTAATATTAATTTTAAAATTAGAAAAAAATGTAGTGTTATTTAGACACTTTAAAGTATATCATCATAGCGATAATAAAAGTTGTATAAACATAATTTAAAAAGTTATTCAATTATTAATCATAAGTTTTTTACGGATTTTTAACTGTTTTCGCGTGCGGAAAAGTATTACTTTGCGCACCTTTTAAAAAATATTGTTTTGTCTTGAAGGCTCATATTACTATTTATGAAATATTAGTTATTTGTCATTATTTTAGTTTAAATTACAATCGAAACCGTAACTGTAACAAACTAACCCGAAAATATATAAATGCTTGTCTAAATTCAGGACCCCTACTAACTTTTGAATTGTTTGGTGTTTTTTCACGAAAATTTAAGGACTTTGGTGAAACAACATAAACCAAATTTTCGACAGAAAACGAAATATAAATGTCAAACTGACATATGGGCGCCATTTTGAAAAGGAAAAATAAATAAAAGGGGGGTCTTGTGGCACATTATTTTAAAGCCCCTGACAAGTACTTTATAACCTAAGAATATAAAGTCAATACCGTAACCTACTACAAAATGGCAGTACTATGAAAATTTCATAAATACCTCATTTAGATGGTCGTATTTTCGAATCTAATAAAGTAAGATACACTTAATGTGGTATTTTCTTAAAGCTCTTTTAAGGATATATTTAATGGTAATATTTGTATTACTATACAGGGTAGGATAAAAAGTGCATTTTTTTAATGACGCATCCTGTATATTATATCACCATTAAAGAAATATCAAAAGTACCTTTAAAAAATACCACGTAAAGTATATCTACCTTCATCAGTTTTAAAGATATGGCCATCCAAATCAGGTATTCGGGTAATTTTTATAGTACCGCCATTTTTGGGAGGTAAAGGTATTCACTTTATATTCTGGGGTTATAAAGAACTTGTCAGGAGCTTTAAAATGATGTGCCACAAGACCCCCTTTCCATTTAATATTTATTTTTTAAGTGGCGCCCAGCTGTTAGTTTGACATTTATATCTGTCATTTTCTGTCTAAAATTTTGTTTATGTTGTTTTACTGAAGACCTTATATTTTCATGAAAAATTACCAAACAATTCAAAACTTAGGAGTCCTGACTTTAGACAAGCACTGTATTTTATTTAAATAAAGGCTTTGGTTATTTCAATTGCAATGAAGTTTGGTCCTAATGTTTTTATTTTATATGGCGTACTTTCTACCTTGTGTAAATATTTAATTAGCAGCTTTTGTAAATTGAATCTAAACCAACGAAACACCGTGCCTAAATATATGTAAATTACTTGTAGTCTAAACAAGACATCTAAATAAAAGTTGATTATTACATTACAAAAATTTAGCCGATTTTAATGAAATTTGCCTGCAAAATTTATAGTCGTAAGGGGCTTTTTGGCATTGACTTTATTAGGTTTATTAAATCTAATGGTGCCTTAAGTGACATTAACTAAAGTATTTTATTAACGTAAAAGATAAAGTTTAATTTTTTAATCAAATTTCTTAAAATACAGGCTCATATAAACCTTAATGTGTGATACATCATTCAATTCGTATAAAAATCGGCTTTAATTTTAATATTAGAGTATCAAGCCTTATTTAAAAAATAAATTTAATGGTATTCCTACGAAACCAAAACGTTGCATTTTAAATAAAATACCACTTTTGGATAAGGTATACAACAAGTGGAAATGCAAAAGTTATTTTAAAATACAAATTTAGGCAGGACCAGAAGAAACTTTTTTAATTTTTCGTTTTTTTTTCATATATCCCCTAAAATATTCAAAATATATATATTTTAAAACTTTTTAACAGCATATAATTAGGCACCTAAACCCTTTATTTTGTTTCGATTTAATTGACTTCGTATCTATTACTATTTCCAAGATGCCTATACTAACTGTTCTTATTTTCGACACGTTGTATAAGCTAATAAATACAAACCCTTTTTTACTGCAATTACTAAACACCGTGTAGAGACACATTTGACAAACGACGAACCATAAACTTTAATCATAATGGGTATGTCTACAAAACCGTTAATCGATTGTTTTTTAACAGCTTTAAATGCAATACCTCAAGACAGTCTCGTTTGGCGTAATTAATGATTTTTTTTAAATTTAAGATAAAGGAGAATTAGTAAATTGAAGATATGTTCTGTAATATTTCGGCGAATTCCTTTAATTGATGGTATTTATCTAAGTACACGCCAAATCTGATCTTTTCCTAAATTGAAATAAATAAAAAAATAAAAAAACAAAAATTTAAAATATATAACTTGAACAATTTTAAAACAAAAACTTACAGAAAACGTAAATACTATACAAATAGTTAAATTTTAACTTTCAATTACCCAATTATGATTAAAAATGGAGTATTTAATAAAGTACATTAAAAGTTAATTTAATGTAATTTATCAACGTATAAACTTTGTATAATAGTTATTATCCTAACAAGTGCGAAAAGTTATACTATCCCCCACGCGAACTGCCGATGTCCAAAGGACGCGAAGCGGAGTTCCGGTAAGCAGTTAAGTGCGGAAAAGTTACTTTTCGCCAGAGTTAGGATTAATATTTTTCGACAAGCATAAAAGACACAGAGATAGCCGAAAACTATTTAAAAATTTAAAGACGCGACTGTGATATTTAAATCACATAGCAACCCTATAACCATGCCACTTAAGCAGATAAGCTAATTATTGCTTTGAGTCAGAGATGTTTTAAATACATATTTTTTTAGTAATAAAATAATGAAAAACGTTATTTTCATGCAACATAATTTTTATGTTTTTATTTCTTTCATGTGCTGCAAAAGATAAGGGTACTATTGTAGTTTTAAACCAAAAAATCTTATCGGAGGACATATTTATTTTTTTTAAATGTGTGCAGGAAAAAAGGTTTCCCAAACGCCGTGCAGGAATTTTTTTCCACACGCCGCGCCGTGCACAAAAGAGACAGTTTTCAAATTAAAATCTGTGCGGGAAAGTTATGTTTTAAGCATGCTTGTAGAAAAAGATTTTTAAAAAGATATTTTAGTTTAAAACAGTTATCCTCTTGATTTTTATAAACAACTGCTTCCTTGAATTTGAAAATCCCAACCCAAGACAGAAACAAATAACCTATTACAAATTTGTTATGACCATACATAAATGGTAAAATTCATACTTTCGGCCTATAAAATAAAATTCAACCAATGGAAAATCAATTCAATATTCGCACAATCTTCAAAACACAAAACACTAAAGGATCTCAATTACGAAAAACAAAACCGCACAACATAAATAAAAATTAAAAATTTTTATTTTTAAAATACTTTATGTGAGTGTGCTAAATTTTATATAGGTGAAACTTGAAGACCATTAGCTTAACGCGTAAAAGAACACAGAACATACATCAAAAACACAAAATTTATCAAATATAAAATTTGTCAACACATTCGAAGACAATCACAGAATAATTTGGAATGCTTCAAGTATTTTAGTAAAGAAAACTTGTTCTAAAAATGCAAAATTAAAGAAAGTTCCTACATATTATTAAATAAAGATAAAACTGCAGCCTCAATATCCGCTAATTTGAATAAAACATGGTTACCTTTGCTTGACACTGAGGTGTTTCAGGAAAACTTAAAATCAACTTACTTATCATCTTTCTTTTTGTACTATAAACAATAAATACACCAGCACCAGTTATGTATGTCACTCATGACAATACATTTGACATTTAATGTCAAACGATTTCAGAATATCCTAAAACTAAAGCTAAAATTTTGAACCTAAATCATGGTTACATTTTAAATTTTAATTCAAAATTATTTTGATAAGTCTGCCACCACAACGTCGATTTTTTAGTTTCTCTAGTTACTTATTTTAAATTTTTTGGATTTAATTAAAAAGTATTTTCTTAATTTTGTTTTGTGAAACACGATTGGATAACCCAAATAAATATCATCAATTAGGAAAATTAATATTGCAAAGTATACTCCTATATTCTGAAAAATAATAGTTTACGGTTTTTCATGGGTCAAACACTTTTTGTTTCATTAATTATTTATTGGTATTTTGTCTCAATTACAGAGTACAAGGAGAATAATTATACATGTTTTATAAGTGTATTATTATAGGCTAAAAAACAGTGATAGTTAAAACAAAGAAATTAAAAACAATTTAAATTAGGTATTTTTACTATTAACAGTAAATAGTCTTAGATCTAAATAAAAAGCAACCTTTGCCCGTCTACTTCCTGAATAAAAGCTGCCTTAAATTAAATATTTTATTTAAACAAAGATGCCACAATTGGTGTGCCTAAAGAAATATGGTCAAGGCTGTATCTAAGTTATGTCAAGTTTTTTTTCTCCGTAACAGTTATATAGTAGTTTATTGCTTTGTCGTTGTTTATTACCATTTCTTTTTTTTAAGCCCTGGAAAACTTTTCAAGGTTAAAAATTTAAAAAAACTATTATAGTCTTTTGGCATAACCTGAATCATTTAAAAATACATATCTCATTAACTTACATTAGTATGTACCATCGTGCCCAAAAAGAAACTGCTGACAACTAAATCTAGCTTTATCTCCTAATCTATTGGAATATTATGTTTTGACCTTGTTAAAGCAATGTTGCAATGTTATTTCTTGACAGCCACGTCAAAACATTTTGGAGTACAAAGATAAGAATTTCTTATAGACCAGGAGAC
The DNA here is from genome assembly GCA_014170235.1 of Listronotus bonariensis. Taxonomy (NCBI): domain Eukaryota; kingdom Metazoa; phylum Arthropoda; class Insecta; order Coleoptera; family Curculionidae; genus Listronotus; species Listronotus bonariensis. The sequence goes on from JACEGR010001861.1 coordinate 28,886, forward strand.
ACTTTCCTCATGGAATGTCCCAGTTTTTTTTTTTTTTTTTTTTTTTTGGGCACGATAGTACTTAATATGTGTATAGTGCATTCCAATTAAAACCAGCCACCTCGTATACTTCTGTTATTTGTACACTTATTAAAAATCAAAAAATAATAAAAAACGTTAATTTTACTTTTGGGGGACATTTTTTTGTGTCAAAATTTATCTGCACTAATTTTGAAAATGTAAAAACCATTTAAAAGGGAATTTAAATATAAGCTATTTCTTTTTATTTAAAGTTTTTGACCTTAAAATTTTAATAAAATAGACTTAATGATAAAAACCCTTTTGGAACTTTTTAGGGGGCTGCCTTTTAACGAGTCTACCACAAATATTCATACCGCCTGTTATTGTCAAATATATCGGGTGTCGAAATGGGCAAACGCGTCACATTTTTTCGGATAAGTTTACCACAAGATTTTAATTCAATTTTTAAACATTGTGCCGAAAATGATAAGGGGTAACAGTCATGAAACCAAAACGCTCAAACACATCTTTAGGGAAACGGACTAGGCGAGTTTTGTGACTGTAAGCATTACGATTTTGGCACAATGTTAAAAAATTGCATGTAAACTATTGTGGTAAACTTGTCCGACAAAACTGTGACGCGTTCACCCATGTTAGACACTTAAAACAATTTATATTGACACGCTGACAAACAATCCATTTGCGTTAAGTTTTTTTACATACATAAAACAATATTTCATAAAAAGTGTTTATCCTAGAAGCAAATTAATAAAGGTCGCTTTCTATTTGTTTTCATAGTACTGGGTAGCTCTAAAAGTTTGACTGTAACTAAAAATTAGATTTAAAAAACTCAAAAATAATTTAAAACGTTTGCAGCACTGTACAGGGTGTTTCATTTTTGATGGTTTTTCGGGGTATCTCGAAAACAGTAAAAAAGATTAAAATTCTAATAAAGGACTATCGAAAAGAAGCTTCAGAGTAATTTTCAAATTTTGACGCCCATGTTTATAACCTTTTTTTAATCATTTAACTCTTAGAGTTATGAAAACGTTTAAATAAGTTAATTGTGTGTTTTTTTTCGTAAATTATTTTCGTGTAATTAGTTGTTTTTTAGGTTGAGTATTTTTAAGAAAATAACCCAACTTATTTTAGGGAACACTCTGTATATTTTACTTATAGTTATTAAGCTTTTGTCTTTTTAAAAATATATATACGATAAGTACTTTTTATTTTTAATTGTATTAAAAATTAGCACTTATCATAAATTTGGCTTTTTATAGACAGGCCATCACAAAAATTGACAAAACAATATTTTTTTATTAACCATTTTTTTTTGGTGCAGCTACCGCAACTCGATATTTTAACAAAAATTAAATTTTATATTTTTATTAACTAACTTTAAATAGTATTAGTGTAGTTTTTTTTATAAAATAGTGCTTAACTTGCATTATACTAATAATAAATAGTATGGCAAAAATGGACAAGTTCAAAAAATATGACTTCATTATAGAAAGCATATTTACAGAAAAAATACAATAATTACTAAATGGAAATAAAATAGATATTACAATTATACAACGCTTTATAATTTTGTTTTTGTATGTTTAAGCAGGATTTTATTTATTAAACATAAGTTTCACCTTTCTATAATAAAGTAATATTTTTTAAATAATAACTAATTGTAGGTTAATGTAAATAAGATAAAAATAAAGCACTAAATTTCAAAATGACAACGTAATGTCACGCCAACTGGTATTTTTATTGTTGCTCATAAATATAAGGCGATAATAATGAAACAATTTTTAAAAATATATTAGTATCTAACTAGCAAATGAATTAACCGAAAAATCTAAATTTTTTATCATGTACGTAGACTTGCATGCTCTTCAATAAACTTCAATAGAATTTTTCTCTAAAATAATAAGGGAAGCCAATAATTGACCCCATTAAAAATTACATGGGATTTTCTATGTCCCGCCCGGCGATGCATCACATGCATGCGGTATACGTATAAATGATGCAAATTAAAACTTATATGTCTTACTTACGTTTAAATTGTCACTAAAGAAAAGTTACATAAACCAGCATTCAACACGTTTTTTGACGACTGAAGAATTAAAACCGGTTTGGCGAAGCCCAAATCAGCTAACTTAGCATATTAGCTTTGATATTTGTAAGTGATAAATATCGAACCGAAATGTTGCGTTTATAAATTAGAACGGTAGATAGCGTTTTCGCTGAGCGAGGCTTTCCGGATCTCTCCTAGATTCGTCCACAAATAGTTCAAAAAAATTGAACCGACTCTAAAACAATAATTAAACTTACTAAAAAGTAAAAAAATGAAAGAAAGAAGCCGGGTTATACCATATTATGGTATAAAAGTATAAAAAGCTTTTGTATATTTAGTTATTAACAATGAGTAGTTCAGCACATATGTTATTACCCTACTTTTTTTATTTTTATTTTTTAACTTTTTAGTGAGTTTTATTATTGTTTTAAAGTCGGTTCAATTAAAAAACTGTATGTTTTTCGGTTATAAGCTTATTATTATTACTAAATAATTAGTTAACATACACCAAAAACACAGACTACAGTAAAAAGCACAAGTACAGGTAATTTGATTGGTTTAAAACGAATTAACGAAAAAAAAAAGATTTTAACTAACCAAAACTAACCATGACCCCCAATGTGACAATTTTGCATGACCATCTGTAGCGCTTTCAACTAATCAAAATAAACGTGCTTGTAATTTTTCCTGTAGTCTCAAAAAATACTAGTACCTTGTTTAGTTTCGTAAAAAGGTTCATTTTGCCCCAAGGTTGTCGATTCTTAATGCGCCCCTTTATTATCAAGCATATTCCCTACCTAGGGGCAGCTTTGCCACACAAACAACGTGCGGCAAAAAGACAAAATAGGTAAGTACCTTTGTTTCTCGCAATCCTGACTATTTTTATGGGACCACCGCAAAAGTACAGTCTTTCAAGTAAAAAAAAATTAAATCGGTTCACAATCGCCGGAGTAATCGCATAACATACAAAAAAAACCATACAGGCAAATTACGCACCTCCTCGTTTCTGAAGTCGGTTAAAAAATACCTACATATTTTAAAATATACAAAATATTACCCCAAAAAATATCTTTAATTTTTTTATAAATAGCATAAATGTATCTTTCTTTTGTTATTTACACAACAAAAAGCCTGTTTACTAACTACGGTAATTTTTCTTGTTAATCAATAAAGGAGAGTCTATAAAACTGTTAATCGATGAGTGCTTTAACAGCCTTGGAAAGTAATACTTCTGGGTAGTCTTGCTTAGCGTGATTTATTGTTTTAGAGCACGATGTAAAATAGTTTTATAAGACAGGGCATTACAATGGATTACGATACAGTAAATGGTATTGGATTTAAAAAAATTAAAGTGTTTAAAAATAATCCGTTTATTGTTGTTAAAATATACGCAAAAATCAAATAACATACACGATTCCAATGGACAGACTTTAACAATAATATGTGTCTACGTCTGCCGAAAAAAATTAGTACCTATACAAATATTTATTGGAAAAACCGGTAAATATTAAGATAAAAAAATCACAACCGCTAAAAACAACTGCTATAAACAATTTCTCATTGATCTTAGCGACCTTATAAAACATTCAATTTTGATTTAGGTTTAAAAATATTTATATTACAAATATTTTAGCCGGTTTAAAGTACTTTTTTTTTTTCATCTATCTTTGATGGTCTGATTGAGTACTAACTAATCAGAACTATTCGTTTTGTTTTGTGGTTTAAGTTCCTGAGTGGGTTTTGAATTTTTAAACGTCTCTTTTTATTTCTAATCGTTTTTCAATGTTTTAAAGCACCACCAACTTTATTTACATTGTAATACCTATTTTTTACTACACAGGTGAACCCGTTGTTAGTTTGCATATTACAAGTTAAAAATAACCTAACCTAAATAAATTTAAAAACAAAACAAGTTTATTTAATTATTACGTTTTACAATAAGACCTGCGCCGTCGCCAAAACATATAATGCGAAAGCGAAAAATAATATGATGTAGTGCGGTCTTGGCAACCGCATAAACAAAGTATTTGTATTAAGAGTTGCCTCTAGGCAGTGACCCTGAAAGGATTATACGTCTATTTATATTTTTTGCATACCAATAGATTTGTGCTTTATCTTTGTTAGGATTAATTGATATTATTTTTTAATTTTAATATGAATTAAGTGGGTTATTAACCAAATGACATTATGGATAAGCCGCGCCTGATTATTTTCTTAAAAAAACAACTTTTTATTAACCGGGTGATGCATTGCCAAACTGGCCATACAAAAATCTATGTAAATTTTGATACCCTTTAATTAAAAAATTATATAAGACTATCTTAAAGACATTGACAACATAAGCTTACACACTAAATTTTGTAATTTTGGAATTAGCCAAATTAAACCCATTAAAAAAAAAACATTTTTATTATCTCTTATATACATATGTTTACAATAATATAAAAAAGTATAAGGAGTCAATTAAAATTAAGATTACCTTTTTTATAGACAAAAAAAAAATAAACGGTTTAAGCAAGACGTCAAAAATGCATACATTTAAACAAAAAAATCACATCACCGTGTAAATCCCCGACTTACTAAACAGTGAAAGAAGCATAGGTGTAAGTTAATTAAGTTGCCTAAATAATATTGATATCGTAGCCACTGTTTAAAGCTAACTTTTTAATAGTGAAAATTTAAGTTTGTACATTAGTGCAGCAAAAGCCACAAAAACGTTCGTTTTGCAAAAAAAGTTTTACTTGAGAATGAGCAAGTTTGCATATTTAAATATAATTTATAATCTTAAACATTTTTTTCTTGTAAATATTTTCGACATTATGAAAAATGTCCTCTTAAAAAAATATTATTTTTTAACATGCCTCGTATACCATTGCAAAAAATTATTATCTAGTGATTAAATTTTAAGTTTATACAACCTATTACAGAAAATATAAAAATATTTGGTAAGTTAATATAATAAGTTGCAGCCCCGAATCTAGAAGGGGGCAAACGGGGGTGTCTGCACTGGGTGACACCTTTAAGGGGTGGCAAAATTGCAATATTAAGGCATGGGTGACCGACGTGCAGTGGACAATGAGAAGTTGCGTTTGCGATCTCGATTTATGGTACCTAGGGCGGCAATTGATGAAAAGAAGACGCGATGTGAAAGGCAGGGACCTTTTTGACCTTTTTGCTCTTTATTATTGTATTTAGGATAGCAGAGGCGCCAAGTGGCGCCAAGTGATGGCAACTGCACACGATTTGAAAGGTGCCGACTTTGTTTTTTGTTGCTCTTTAGTATTTATTTGGGATAACAGAGAGCGCCAAGTGATGTCATAGTGAATAGTGAGGACCTTTTTTTGCGCTTCATGTAACATGCTCCAGAAAAAAAGCCAAAAGAGGCAGAGCAGAGGACAATTTTTGTCCCTTCTAAAAAATCAAGAAAGATTCGGGACTGATAAGTAGTAAACTAAAAAAGTTAACTTGTACTATAAATTAAATTTTTAGAAAAAATTAAATACCTACAATAAACTTGTTAAATGGTCAAACTGATTAAATTTTAAGTGATTTACAACTTTGCTACTTATACTTAAAAATACAGTTATGAGATCCCGCCACTTTTAAGGTCCCAAAATTTTCAAAATTGGTTTTGTGGAATAATAAATAAATTTAATGTTTTTAAATTAATTGCATAACACGAAACGCACTTAGTTTTCCTGTCAATTTATTAGCTTGTTAATGGTCTTACTTAAAAAAGTCATTTAACGTAAAAACAATACTCCGCATCACGCACGTTATTAGAATTTTGCATTGAAATAGTCTGTTTATTTGAAGTATATTTTGGATATTTAACTTTTTATTATTTATATGGTTTATTATTGCCTTAAGTTTATTGTATTGTAACAAATAACAAATGTTTTAATGCGATCAATTTAAGGTTATGTGTGGGTTTGCCGATGTTGTAGGAATGGAGTTTTGTTTTTATTTTTAAAGGTTTCTAATCAATACGACTGTAAAAATGTCTTTATCATAAGAAAGTGTGTATTAAGTTAATTTTTTTATATTTAAATTAGTTTATTTTTTGTTTAGATTTGTTTTACACTCCTAAAGAAAGTTTAAAAATTTAAAGGTAATTTTTGAATATTTACGCATATTTTGTACTCACATTCTTTGTATATCCCCTACTTATACCATAAAATAACTACTTTCTTACTATCTATTTTTAATAATATAAAGATATTTGTCGTAAGTTTGTTATTTTGTCTAAAAATGTAAAATTTAAAAAATATGTAACATATGTCGTTTTAAAAAAGTGACAAAAAACAAAATAATTTGTTTTATTTAACCCTATTCGAATTTTTATTATTTTTTGTACCAAAAGTTAGAATCATAATTAAAATGTATTGTAAATTTTATACCTAATAAATAAAATCTGGATATTAAACCACTCTAAAAATAGTTAAAATCCATAAAACCTTTGGAATTTACCCAACAAAATGCTTATTAATTTCTTTCTTTAGTTCATTTTGTTGTATAATAAAGGCGAGTCTCTTATACTATTAATCGAAAAGTGCTTTGACAGCTTTAAAAAGTAATACATTCAGATATTGTTGCTAAGTGTGATTTATGGATTTCAAACATGTTTTTCATTGACAGGCTATAAGTTAAAAGAATAATTATAAATTTAGGTAAACGTGGGTTCTGACATAATATATTCAATTTAATAAAAAAAGGGTAAAAAATCAGTTTATAAGTTTTTATAACCTAAATTAAAGCAAATTCGGTAACAGAAAATACTGTTTATTTTATGTAAATATCTTGTTTTTTTAATGTAAATAGAGTATTTTTAAATTTAAAAATATACAATATTTTATTTTATTTTTAAATAATGCCATATTATACAAAAATATAAATTTTTAAATGTCTATCTTAATTACTTTTAAAAATATAACGCTACAATAGTACTTTACCGCACTAGTGTGATATGTTAGGATGTCATTCTAAAAGATTGTATACATGCCTTATGTCAGCCAAAACAAAAAAGAGCTGTAATCGCTGCTATATTGTTATTTAAAATAAATTTAAAGTTATTAGGCTGATAATTAAAATTACAATAAAAAATGCATGCCACATTGTTTAGGTAAGGATCTTAATAAATTCTAAAATGATGCTACTAGGTAATAAAATTTCAGTATAAAATTATTGTTACAGTAAGTATAATATATTGCAGTAAGGAAAAGTATACATACAGGGTGTTATGGAAATACTTAAATAATATATTTTAATGGGTGACTTCTTGGGTAGTGTAGAGACAAACGTAATACTTTTTTTTGTTAAATTAAAACATTCTTTATATTCTGCAAAAATGACTTTTTTCACATGTCGTCTTCTCCCCTGCTTGGGTTGACCTGTAATATTTACGATATTTTTAAACGCTTGGTTAGAGCACTTAAATGTTTCCTGCGATGTTGCTCAAACATAATTTTATACATTTAAAACTTTAAAATAACAGTGGTTAAGGTAAAATAACCTCGTTTTTGTTCTAAAATAAATTAGTTCTTTATATTTAAAAAAGTTTAACAAACGAATTTTTGTCAGTAGCTCATTCAACTAATATAAGTTTATTATTGGGATTTTCAAGAAATGCAACAAAAATCATTTTTAAAGTACTATACCGTGAGAATAAATGTCCTTTATTCGTTTTTAAATAGAAACAAAAACGTTTGTTGTTTGACGTTGTTGTTAAACAACCTATACAAAGCTGTTAAAAGTCCCAATATTTTTTAGCTCTTTCACTTGTCAAACATCTAATCCAGTTTTTTTATCACAGTATTACAACACATTTATTAAATACAATCCGCTCTAGACATCAAATAAAAACGTAAAAAATAAGGTAATATTATGTTAAACAATAGCTGTCGGTACCGAAACGTTTAGACGGAGATAAGTTAAAATGTTTTGGTCTTTTTCAATGTGGCAACATCGGACAGAACACGGGTAATTTTAGCGCTAGCCGCCAGCTGATTGAAGGGTCGGATAAAATTTTAGGTAACAAACTATGAATAAAAACAATAATTGTTTAATAAAATTGCGTTGGATATTTTATAGTTAATTATGCCTTTTTATTTCCAAAGAAATAAACTTGCAAATAACCTAATAGTTAAGTATTTTCCAGTAATGTCCGGTATTGTTGTATTTGCCGTTTGCAACTCATTTTTTTTTGCTAAATTGTTTGTAATTTACTTCTTGGTGCGTGTACGAATAACTTGTAATGAGTTAAATGTATTTTTTACCGGTAAATAATGTGATTTTTATTGCGGAAATAAGAAATGTTTAATATTATTTACATAATCAAAACAAATGATTTAAAGAGATGGTTGACAGTGGTGGGTATTTAATTTCACTAGTTTTGACTTAGACATTTCAAAAGCAAATATTTTAGTAATTAATAGCTGTCCGCCATATTTTACTATTTTAATACAATTTAAATTTACGTTAGGATCATGGGATTTCAATATATTAATCTATTTCCATAACACCCTGTATATCACCCTAGTGTTGCAAAATTTGTAATTGTTTTGTTATTTTTATTTTGCGAAGACAAACAAACTTAAAATTTAGTTTTTGATTAATAATTTGTGGTCGTAGAAATAATAGTGTATATTACTTGTGTAAACTTGATTTTCGTACACTGGTGGGTTTGTCGCACTCGGCTGACACCTGGTGCAACAATTTTTCCATTCGTGTGAAATTAGTTAACTTCTACATTTGTAATGTAATATTTTATTTCAACACTAGTATCCAAATTATGCAATACAAGTAAAAGTGACATAACACCTTTATTCACTGACGTCTTTAATCGTTTATTATTTTTATATAATATGAGTAAGCTTACTATTTACAGTACTGCTTTAATAAACTTTGTTTAAATTTGAAAATATTTTTTTAATTAAATGAACCAATTTATTAAAACAAAATAAGATAGGGACGTATGAAATTTAAAGCCGTTTGAAAGGTATTTTTAATGATGACACAAGATACAGATTGTTCCCTTAAAAAAAAATACTTTTTTTGGTACTCCTTATACCTCAAAAACTATAAAAATAGTTTTTTTTTTAAATACTAATAATAATATTTTAAAATTACATTACCAACCGAATAAAATAATATATATTTTTTTGTACGATAGAAAAAATGGTGACAGAGGTATAAATTTAAACACGACATCAGTTACAGTCAACTTAATTAAATATTCTTTAGATCAACAACCTCAGGACTGTCTAATATTATATATCCTGTAAAAAAAAGCTTTTTAGGCATCGTTGTAAGTTTAAGGTCGTTGCCATTATAAAAATGAAATAGCTAGCACGCAACGCAATTTATTAGGTGCTAAAAATAAAACTAGGAATTCTTGCAAATTTAAATGTGATTATGGTAATTAAAAATATTTTACATTTTAAAAAGTTAAAAAATAAAGCAAGTTTTTTTGGTGCGTATTTTGGAATTCGTCAGAAATTATGTTTTTTTAAAAGTGCTTGTCTAGAAATTTTGCCATTTAAACAATAGTAGCTGGATATTTACAACTTGTCTTTTATCTCTTGCCAGTGACTAAGACTAAAACTAAAATTTTAATATTTAACTAATACTCTGTTATTATTTTGAGTCTAAATGCAATACTAAAAATGACTTTAAGACAACTAAGTAGCATTTCAAATTTTCAAAACAACTATATTTTAATCCAGAATTGTCTTAGAAACTTAGGTTTTAATTATAAAACTTCCATTTAATAATTTAACTAAACATTAAATTTTAATCCAAACCTAAGTTTATACAAGGAAGAATTTTATTTTTGAAAAATGCTCTGTAATAAACTAACGTACTAAGTACATGATATTGTAAATATTTTAAAATTTTAATTAGTTACTCAGCACGAGATTTAAATAGAAAGCGACCTTTAGCTACCTAAACAACAATATGATTAAGACCATATTACATATAAAAAATATAATATATAATAAATTTTAAAAAACGACCTTAAATATGTTTACACACCCTGTATAACTCCTATTTTTATCATTATTATTATAATTATTACTTTATACAGTACAATGCTAGGTTACAATATATGGATTTTAAAATATTACAGAATGTACCAAAAGTTTTTGAGACTTTTAGTTTTTTAAGTTTAAAATTTAATATTTTTTTACGGAAGAAAATTGAAAAAACAAATTATGTATTATATTAGTGTGTCAAGTAGAATAAAAAGATTAAAAAAATAGCTATTATATAGGATGCCATTTCTTTTATAATTTATTAATATTGTGACGTATTTTTGAAATACATAGGGGATCTTTTACGTCACTCGAGCAAATGTACCATATGGAACTATCTTCATAGGGACCATAAGATCGGTGGACCAAAAAAAAAACTAACGTTGTTTTTAGAAACTAACAACCTATTTTTATTACGGGCATACCCCCACTAGGGGTAGCCCGTACGGGAGCTTAACTAAAACTTTAACTTTTTTCCTAACCTCACTACTTCTACTACTTAGGTCTCTCTAATATTTTCTAATTTCTTCTTCCCAACTTTTTCCCTGCATTCTTGGCTAACTGTGTTTATATACAAAGTTGAACTCGATTTTTTTTTTTTTTTTTTTTTTTTATCTTTGGACAAACCACGAAGGCTAAAAGCCTAAATACTAACGTACCGTGGGTGTCTTAAGCGAGGTAAGAGGGAGTTTGTTGACACGGGACTTAAATACTTGAAGATTTGGGGGAAGGAAAGACCTCCGCGGGCAGGAGGTTCCACAATCCAGAAACTCTAGGGATAAAAGAACGAACAAAGTGAGAAGTTCGGGGCCTGTCCAGTTGGACCGTATAGGGATGCATACGCGCGGAACCACGAGTCTCTCTGTTGGGAACCGTGAGTGGAGGAACTATACTGGTCAATTCTTCAGAGCAGAAGCCATGGAAGTACCTATAAAAAAGCGATAAATCGCCCACAGCCCGACGATGGGCAAGAGAGGGAAGCCTTTCTGTAAGTGAAGGATCATTAATGAGACGAATAGCTCTTCTTTGAATAGAATCAAGAATGCTCAGGGTTGTTGGGGACGCCATGCCCCAGATATGAGAACAATATTCCAAGGGAGGTCGGATTTGGGAAACATATAAAGTGTATAAATTAGAAGCGGAAAAATACTTTTTAGCTCGAAAGAGAAATCCAAGCTTTTTGAAGCTGCCGTGGCTATAGATACAATGTGTTTATGCCAGTTAAGGTTACTTTCAAATGTGACGCCCACGAGATTGAAGGTGTCTTTGCTCTGTAGAACTTGGCCGCTCATAAGTAGAGGATGAGTATTTGATGACTCTTTTCGCGACAAGGAACATGACTGTGTTTTGGATGCATTAAAATGGACGAGATTTTTGGCGCCCCAATCCAATATTAAATTAAGATCCTGTGAAAGAGATATCTGCATCGCTCTGCGTTTATTTTCCAAGTCAGGTTTAGTGATGGGTTTAGGAACCTGAAAACTGGAGTGAAGGGTACTATCGTCGGCGAAACTATGAATGGAATTAGTTGTGGACGAGAGAAGGTCGTTGATGTGAAGAAGAAACAATGTTGGTGCCAGAACTGAGCCCTGAGGGACTCCAGCATTTATTTGGTGAAAGCTTGAAGAATGGCCGTCCACAATAACTGATATACGTCGATCAGATAGATAACTGCTGACTTAGCACGTTTACGACCTTGCCCGCTCGGTTCGAGGTCTAAGCGTTGACATTATTTCATATTGTTATATGTTTTACTTTTAGATGTGTTTTTCCATTATAAAAATAATTCAATAGATATTAAAATTATTAAAACTTACATACACCCTATTCAGAGTGTTCACATTATTGTTATTATTAATATTATTATTATTATTTTATTTCCTTGATCATTATTTAGGCAAACCTATTGCAATACCTTTAATATAAAACAGTTTTTCGTAAAAATAGAAGAGCAAACAACTTCTATTTGAATCCAAATTAGTATAATTTAGTATAAATACAATAAAAAATTATTGTATATTCCAAAAAATAAATCATTTGTTAATGGATATTTTTTTACAAATAAAAAGCAAGTTGTGCCAAATGTCGGTTTGTTTTATTTTAAATCGTTGCAATACTGTTAAGTCATTTCTGCCGCTAAATAGCTGCTTCAGCCTGAAAACTTTTTCCTTTTCTTTAGATACCTAGGATGTCACTAACTTAACAATAAACAATTGCAACCTAAACTACTAGGTCCTTAGATGTCCCTGAAAATCTAAAAGAAATAGGGAATTCAAATTAAGGAGCAGCAGTGTTGCAATTTTGTCAATCAGCTAAAAAACTGGTTATCTAGATCAATAGTATAAAAATATTTACAGAAATATACGATTTTGGGTTTGTGTCTCGGCTAGATGCAAAGGCTCTTTTAAAAACAAGGCATTAAATTTCAGACAAAATATTAGGCATCATAGTCTAAAAACCTAAATAAAACAAAGAGTAGTTACCAGCTAACGTTCCGCGTAATTTTATATAAAGTAACAAAGCGTAAGTTCTTGAATATTTACACTTAAACTGCAGGCATAACAGTTCGCACTTTGCTCCTTTTGCTTCATGCCAGAATTTTTTGACGGGATCTATAATGATAACCACCAATACAGTTAGTACAAATTGTAAACCAATTAGTCTTGTATTTTTATTGCATTTATTCAAAAAATTATAAAATTTATTTAAAAAACACAATATTAACTGCCACAACAACAAGAAAATCTTGACTTTCAATTGTCATGGACTCTTATACTAGTTCAAAATTATGCTGACGATGGATTTTTAACAACATTGCAAGCTTAATTTTAATAATCTATAGCAGGTATGGGCAACCTTTGACATGTTGCGGTCGAACATAGTGTGCAAATGCGTTCGCGGGCCGCGTTTAAACGTACTACATTTAAAAAAATGTTGTAGAGTTTATAATTTTTGCAATAGTCATAAAGCAAATAGATGGCACTAGAGCTGTTTGCTAGGACTTCGCTCGTCAAATTTATTACTTTGGTAGCCATTCACCATATAGGACCTATATTAAAATTAAATTAGACTACTCACTCAAACACGCGGAATCAAGTAAGCGAGTAAGCCAAGTGGCGGTGATCATCAAAAGGTGAGGCACAACAATTTAGCATAACTAACAAATAGCATTACTACTAATTATCGCCGCCACTCGGCACGCTCGCTGACTTCATTTCGTGAGTTTGAGTAAGTAGTGTATTTTTTTTATTATTTTTTTAATTTGATCTTTTGAAATGTCTCGTCGCGGGCCGAATTAAATCATACAGCGGCCGGCCGTTGCTCATAATATGATCTCTAGCCTTTTAGGGTAAGAAGAATTACAAAATTAAAGATAGCTCTGTATCTATTTAAAAAGCTTGTTTTCTATTTAGTTGTTAAATAATATATTGATTACATTAAAAAAATAATTTAAGTTTAATTAATAAAATTAGGTTTTACAATAAACAAAAATAACAAAAATATTATTAAATATTTAAATTATAATAAATGGCGAAAAAACGTAGTATAAAATAATCAAATGATAGTGAATATAAAAAAGTTAATGTTACTACTGATCACGGATTAGACACATAATATTGAATAGTAAATCCAGATAAAAAATAATTTTAAACTCTATAGTCGTTAAGCACTTAAAAAAAATATATTATAAAAGAAAATAAAAATAAAAATGTTTATGAAACACCAGTGGCGTAGCTATTGTATACAAGTGCCCTGGGGAGAAAATGAAGTAGGGCCCAAAGTAAAGTATTTAAAATTTATATTCACAGCAAGCAACCAAAAAAGTAAAAATTATCGTTACCTTTTTAAAATAAAACACACACAGTTATTAATACTTTGTATGTCACACACCGAGGGCCCCCTAAGCTTGAGGGCCCTGGGGCACTGCCCCTCCTAGGCCTATAGTAGCTACGCCACTGTGAAACATCATATATTACCCAACGTGTCTACGCAAAGCTTATAGATGGAAAGTAAATAACCAAACGGATATATTAACGAATAAGCTAAGTTGCTAATAAGTGCCCCTATACAACCTAATTTTAAAGAATTTAGGGAAAAAATAACAGTAAAGGGTATACTTAATAAATGTAACCAAATGATAAAATTTAAAGTTGTCAATTAAAAAAAAATGTATTATTATTAATAAAAAATGTTTTAAGAAAATAAGGTGTTTAGATAGCGATAAATAAAAGGATTAGTACTTTAAGAAAACTAAAATTACATGTTATATTATTAGATTAAAAATTTAATAAAACATATCACTGGTATGCAAAAAAACATTTTTGTGCTTCTTTAAATTATTGCTTAAGACTTTTATATATTTGACACTTCTGAGTAATTATATTTAATTAAAAAATATGTACCACATCTAGTTTTTGTGCTATAATTTTTTTGCCTTCAACACGCATTTTTAGCTAACAAAAAACTGTAAGCAATGCTCCTTAACATTTCTCGTTTTATCACTTTCCTTTTATACAATAGGATATCTTAATGAAACTTTTAACCTTGTTCATCTTATACTGCATCCAGATTAGCAAGGAAGCCAACCAAGAAAAAGTTTAAAGATGCATTTTAAGGGATACGTTATTTTATTTTAGAGTATTATTAGACAATCAAAGTTTTTGAATAATTTTTGGTAGTTCTTATATTTTCATTTTATAAAAAATAAACCTGCGATACCGTTTTAAAACACCATTTAATGTTTTTTTTTAACATAATTCAATTTAATTTTAAAATTAGGGTCTTGTATAACTTTTGAATTTGCAAGCCTACAATATTTTTTTTCTGCATCACTAACTTGAGAAAATTTTACGTTATTAAAGTGCTTAAAACCTTCACCATTTTTATTCATAACTTTTATAACAAATTTTATAAGATCTCGCTTGATTAACAATTTCAATTTTATATTTCCATAAGTTTCTTTTATTTTTGTCTTGTATTTTTATTTAACAAATGCCATTTCAATCCAAATTTCAAATGGTAAGCCTTTGAATTGAAAAGTTCTAATTACATGGGCACACAAAAAAAAAGTTTTCTTTACACCAAATTTCAAGTCAGTTTAAGCCGTACACGTGTGCGGCCTACACTGATTTAAAATTTGGATTCAGCGGGTCAAAAACATGCCTGTAAATGGGTCGCGCCCGCTGTACAAAAACGTTTATTTTTTGTGCACCGGCTCATATATAAAAATCGACTTTTTTGTAAACCGGATGCGACCTATTTACCGAAATTATTTGTTTGACTTGCTGAATCCAAATTTCAAATTAGTTTATACCGTACACCTTCCAACTTTGAGTAAATTGCAAAAAACCGTAAGAAATAGAGAAAATTTTCACCAATTTTTTACGTTTTTTTGCATTTTACTTGAAATTGAAGGGTGTTCGGCCTCCTTAAATGAGTTAATATTCGGATTCAGCGGCTCAAACTATTTTTTTTTGTAAGTCGGTGTTTTCATACAACTAATTTTAACTAAATTGAGTCAGAAAGTAAAATACTGTTGTTAAGCTAGTGGAACATGAATTGGGGTAGTTATTTAATTGGTAGTTTTGGTTTTGTAAAAACACCCTTAGTCGGTTAATTTATCCCTCTTTTTACTAATTTAAACTGTTTTTGTGTCTACAAGTACGATTTGTACAGAATAAGCTAGTATTTGTGCAAGAACGTCACACAAAAATCCAAAATTATAGCAATTATAAAAGGATTTTACACAAAATTGTGATATGATAGCAAAGAACTAAAAACAGATGTATAATTAGTGCCCTTAACACTTCATGTTTATCACATTTAAATTTAAATGAGGATTTCGTTGCAGACCAGTAAATATTTAATCCATTCGATGTTTTATTAAAATTGTGGTAAGGGTCATCTAGCCGTAGTTGCAACTGTTTGCACGAGCCAATTATTTAAATTGGAATATGCACAAATGTTTTCCTGTTACTAAGGCTCTTCGTACATGGGTCAGTAAAACAGTGACGAGACAGAGATTTGACAAGTGTGGTCCATTAAGTGTGCCAGAAATGGGAAACATTTTTATTTTCAATTTCTCAGAAAATTTTATTCTTCATAAAAGTTGGTGCATGATCTGAAACTATTTATGCAGTAGTTAGTTTTATTAAATATATATATATATATATATATATATATATATATATATATATATATATATATATATATATATATATATATATATATATATATATATATATATATATATATAGAGTAGGTCAAAAAAGCAAAAACTGCTAAAGATTAAAATACCCTTATTTTTAGAAATACAACAAAATGGTAAATAAAAAGTTACATATTTATTATATTTTTTTTAATTTTCAATTAACCCTTTGTAATACAGATTTTTATTATTTTGATTTAATACTTCTTTAAAGAAGTTTTAACCAACTGACTTTAAAAAAAAATCAAATCGAAGCAGATTTGTATAATTGAACTAAATTTATATTTTAACCGCTAAAGTTTGTTGCAAGGATATTTATTAGGGCCCTAAAATTACACAAATATGCTTTTTAGTAAGGCAAATATACTATAAATAATAAAATGCATAAAAATTTCTTATTTACCCTGTAAAATTTTTGTTTTAAATTTTCATGAAAGGGTAAAACAGATAACTTAAAATTGAAGAATAAATAAGTAAAAACTTGAATGGATTGCCATGACTTAGTATTTAGGCATAACTTTTAATTCTAAATAGAAGCGCCGATGTTACGCAAACCCCACTGCGACGCCGCTAAAAACTATCCCTTTGAATTATCCCACCGGGTCAAAGAGCTCCATAATAGAACCATCTAAGACAAGTACGCAAAAGCCTGAATCCTATCGAACATTATTTTACAGACAAAAAATAAAATATTTTCTTACCTGACAGGTTGACTCCCTTTTCAATTTTACTACAAGCTCTTTCTGGGTATTTTTTCGCAAAAATTCGTTTAAAGTATATTTAAAGCACAGGACGTTTTTCAATCTTCTCCACAAAACTAACATTAAACAAATCCATATTTGGTCTAAAAATTTCTTGAGGTAACACTAATATTCCCGTGTAAAAATCAGACATAAACATATGAAACACACAATGTTTAACAAAATACAAAACGTATCGGTATTGCATTTGTTTATTAAAGGACGCCTTCGTGCTGTCGAAGACCGTAAAAATCGCGTCCGCGTCGCTGATGCACCGACCCATGTCCGGAGAGCCTAAAGCTAACTCGGTTGTGTATACTTTATTTATTGAAAGATTAATTATAGTTAACTGTGCACGTGACATTTTCAGCAGCCAATTATTTTGTTGCAAAGCAAAGGTATAAATAGCATTTGGAAAATAATTCTTTTAGTGGTGGTTAGTTTAAGTGTGGTAATAATTTAACAACTCTAGAATTTAACTGGGCTTAAAGTATTAAAACGACTAAATATTATAAAAACCTGTTATATTCAGCGTGTTAAAAAATAATGTTCCTTACTTAAATGGATAATTCATTGCATTATTCTAAACAAAAAAGTTCTTATACCATATGTCCGAAAATCAGCCGTTTTGGAGAAAAAAAATACAAAACTTATTTCTTTTTAATCGTAAGATTAAATAATTTTGCACCTTAATTATTTAAAATTATATGCCTAATAAGGTAAAATTAATAAATACAGCATATTTCTTAGGTGTCTTAAAAAATATTTTTCTTGCCTAATAAATACAATTTTTTGTAGATATTGGTGGTGTGTATCGCCACGTAACGTTAGTCCTGTCATTTTTTAAAGTAAATGTCATGTATTAAAAGCCTTTATAAATAAAAAAATAAAGATTATTTATTTATAAAAATAATAAATATGTAAAACAATAAAAATATAGTTTATCTTGTACTAAATAAACTGATAATAAATTTCTGTAATATTTTAAACTCTGCTACGTTTCTATAAGGGGCGATGGAAAACCTTCGAGAGTTAGTAAAGTTTTGATTTTTGTATCGTTTACTTCAAGACATTGACAACTAAAATTTTTATCTTAGTTGTAACCATTATTACGTTTTATTATTAATTAGGGTATAAAAACACCGATAGCTGTTTTATACGAGGTGTTCTAGAGCATTATAAAAAGTCACCTTATTTTGGACTTATTAATGTTCTGTGGGTGTACAGGTTATCAAAATATTAAATAAAGCGTCGCATTGGGAAAATGTTACAACATCTCCTTTGTTTTAATTCTAAATCTTATTTTAGGTGTTTTTATGATTAAGCGGGAAAATACCCCAGATTTCTTTTATAGGCCCTAATATAACTTTTATGTACGTCAATAAGTTTTATACAAAAAGTCATTTATATTACTTTTTTTGAATGCTTTTATGTAATTTCGAATCTGATAGGATGGGATGCATAAAAATAAAATAAAAATAAATAAAACAAAATAAATTTTGTTAAAAAAATGGAGAAATTTGGTGTCTATGCATATTAAACTAATAGAAAAGCTTTTTTCCCATTAAGTTTCTGTATTTCAATATTTTGTAATTAAGTTAATAAATTATTTATGCGTATTTTTTTGTCAACCAAATATTTTGTTTGCCTAAATGAATAAAATAAAAACTCCTTAATGACCAAATGTGTTTAATAATGTATAAATTATTAGGATAATCATTATTAGTAGCTACGTAAAATTTTTATTTATAATTCATCTTAAAGGTCTTTTTTCGTTCTTAATAGCTTGTCCATATTAAGGATAAATATTTAAATTATGCCGCTGAGGTTTTGTTTTGTAATAGTACCTTATTTAAGTACCAAGCAACCGAAAACAATGCGTAATTGAGTGTAATAAAATTTCACACACCGTCTCATAAGAAATTAAAAGATTGCGTCCAGATTTAAACAACGACCGGCAACCGTACCATGTCGCGAAAATATCTGGATTTCAGAATGATCGCCGTCACGAACCTGAAAGGTGTTGCAGCTTGAGGTTCGCCGCGATCCATAGCTTGTCGGTAAATTAACATAAAAAGAATTGGTGCGCGAAAAGGCGACTTCGCAACCATTGTGGATCGGGGTGAACCTCAAGCTGTTACACTCATCAGGTTTGCGACGGCGTTGGTTTGGACGTCGAGATATGTTCGCGATGTGGTACGGTTGCAGTTCCTGGTTCAAATCTAGATGCACCTTTATTGAAATGCTTGGCTAATACCTCGTGCTACAATATTCCCACCCGTGTGAAATTAGTCATTTTCCACACTTGTAATGTAATATACTATTGAGTATTCGCCTAATATAAATACAATTTCTTTTATACTCATTATCGTTAGTGCTATATGTTATTAAAGTTTAATTTACTAAAGTGTTATTTTTGACTTTAACTTTTGTTTTTTCTTCAGGTGCGGATCTTGCTTAAAATTGTTGTCTTAACTATTAAAATATAGAAGATATGCTCTTTATTGGTTAGGTGGAGTCAATTATTCAATGGTCTTTTTTATTGGGTACAAGCCAAAATCTATCTAGAAAGAATGGGACTGCTTCGGTCCTTGTCCCGGGGTGTACGAGCTGACCCTTTGCAGCCCTATTGATCCCTATGAACTGGCAGGTCGCCTGAAACAAAATTTAAAAAAAATTCTAATTTAAAAACGACGTTTCGGCGTCAAGTTAAAGTTAAGTTAAAAAATAAAAATAAAAAATTACCTAATACCTACACAAATTAAAAATTATTAAAATTTTAAGCTTTTTGGTTTATCAAACTCGAAAAATAATTTGACATTTGGGTCATTAGTGACATAAGTAACTGATGTATTTATTATTTGTAAAACAAATAAGGTAATGAGTTAGTGGATTTTTAGTTTTCCTGGAGATACTTTAGCAAGAGTAACCAAGTGTTGTTTAAATTAACTAAAATTGATGCTACACAATTATCTTTATTTATTATTATATACACCCTTTCTTTGATTTTGCGTTTTTTAGAACAAGTTTTTCTTGCTAAGTTTTCGCTCTTTTAAATATATATAAATATTTCATTATTCAATAAATAAAAAGGTGTACTGTAGCACATTATTTTAAAGCTCTTGGTGAGTATTTTATAACCGTAGGATATACAATGAATACCTTCACCTATTACAAAATGGCGGTATTTTAAAAATTACCAAAATAGCTGATTAAAATAACCCTATTTTTAAAACTAATAAATTGACATATACCTAATGTGGTTCTTTTTTAAAGCTGTTACAAAGATCTTGAAATGGTGGTATAATATAAAGCGTTCAAATGCAAAACCAGACATTTGACACATAAGTTGTTTTAAGTAAAACACGTCCGTTATACCATGCAAAATATGGAAAGCATTTGGCAACGTCGAAAGGGTCTGATTCTATTTATAAATGAATATAATGTGTGTATTAGCCTCAGGTTTAATTAAGGGATTAAAAAAAAGATTTAACTAGTTGTTTGAGTACACGAAGACAGAAAGAAAAGAATTTGATCTATAGGAGTTTTTCTCTGGCGAGTGGCGAGCATGGTGTAGAGGCTAACGTATCAGCCTCTCACCGCAGCGAGGCAAGTTTAAATCTCGGTTCCGTCCACGGATTTTTAATAGCTCGTCACCTCACAGATGGTGATGGCAAAGCCTCTGTGTAGTATTCTGCCAATTCTAGGTAGTAGTTATTTAAAAAAATAACGTCCGTCGTGGCAAATGCAAAACTGTATGTTTCAGTGCTTGGATAACGTTGACGAAACAGGGTAAAAAATGGGTTAAACATCCAATAACCCGGCACTCACGGTACTTTGGTATTTAGGCATAAGCCTTCGTGAGATGTCACAAAGATAAAAAAAATAAGTAAAACGCAAAGAACCCGCCAATATCGAAATTTTTATTCAGCGTGCATGGCGTTTTACCAAAATATTTATTATTTTGGTACTGATGGGTACTGCAACCCTTAATATATTTGACTTGATGGTTAAAATATATGTGGCTTAAAAAATTGTAGACATCTAGTTTTGCATCTAAGACATGCAAATGTCTGCTTTTGCATCTGAAATAAACTGAGATTGGTTTTTGCATTTTTATAATATTATCAATTTATTATCACCATTTATGAGGGGTTGTTTTATTAAAACAATATGTTTATCATAATACTTTTAATACACAAATAAATAAAACTTAACTCTTAAATATAATTCTTTTATTTATCAGCTAAAGCCATTATACTCTCTTCTTTATTATATTCAGGTTATTCTTTGCCCTGATTTGTATTGAGTTTCTGTTTTATAAGTGCATGTGGGTAATTCAGGACGCCGCGCCGCTGCCGAAAGTACGAAAAAAGAGCCTTTAAAATAGGCTAATTCTTTTTATTTGCATTTTCTCCTTTCAATTTTTGCTTATTTACCACTCTTTTTCGGCTTTTACTAGCCGGACTTGGCCTAATTATTGTAATATTGTTATTCATGATTTGTTTACAAAAACCTTTAGTTAATTATTAACAACACAATTTAAATAATCTCTTCAAAAATAACTTAAATACTATTACCAATTAAATTTAATTTTGTTTTTCCTATATCTGATTACAAGCAACAATCACGTGACTAAAAATTCGCACCTGGTTTGCCTTGAAAGCAAATGTCTGCTTATACACCCAAGAAAAGAACACAAATGTCTGCTTTTGCATTTAAGTATAAAATGATGCCGATAAATCCGGACTATAAGGTGAGTTAAAAGGGCAACACACACTTTAAATTCAACGAATTTTAATTTTTAATTAAAACAGGTTTTACTTCGTAAGTAAACAAACTAGAATAACACAAATTGGTGATCGTCTTAAAAGGTGGTAAATAATGTTTTAATGACAAAAGCCATCAGTTTTAGTTTTTATTGGTTTCAACAGACTTGTGTAGCATCACTGTGGAATTTTTTAAAATTTTATCTTATTTTAATAATACACCTATATTTTAAAGCGTGTAATAAATTTAAAAATAAATCACCTTTATATTGGTATCACGAAAAAGTCTTTAGTACCTCCATATGTCACGTTTTTGTTTCGTAGTACACTGTTTAATACAAGGTTAAAAATGACCTTATATTTGTATTCTTAAAAGCATACCTAAAAATGTTGCAGCATAATAAACTTGTTTTTTAATATACCTAATAATTTGGCAATAAATTATTCACTTTTATGACATCGGTTTCTAGCTGGTGTTTAAACATTAACTTTGCGATTTTGATACTTTAAAAGATAAGGGTATGTTTTAATGTATATTGACAAACATATAAAAAATGGGAAAATCACAGTTTTACCTTTTATTCCTACTACACTATTTTTGTGTCATCGACAAGTCTATAAAAATTTTTAGTTTGTTTTTAATAAATCAGGACTACCGTCTATCTATCTGCATATTTCAAATCTGATTTCAGTCACGCCATATTCGCTACAAAAAATTAAAAGGTTTTTGAACAAGTCCCAATAAACTAATATTAGAAAATATTACGCCGGACTTAATTAAGATTTATTGGTTTTGAAAAAACAGACCTTATAAAAATAATTTCATTTTAAAAAAATGCGCAGTTTTTTTAGTATTACTGCAAAATTGGGAGGTTCTATGAAATTAAGCTGTTAAATCAATAGTGTCTTTATGGTGATCATTAACTAGTTCATTGTTATAATTTAGGATCCAAATAGGAAGCGACCTTCACCCAACTGTTAAGTAGATAAAAGCTGTTTTATATGAAATATAGTATAAGAACAAATGTATCGTAATATAATCCTACATAATTTATTTATTCATTTATTTATTTATTTATTTATTTATTTATTTATTTATTTATTTATTTATTTATTTATTTATTTATTTATTTATTTATTTATTTATTTATTTATTTATTTATTTATTTATTTATTTATTTATTTATTTATTTATTTATTTATTTATTTATTTATTTATTTATTTATATATTTATTTATTTATTTATCTATCTATCTATTTATTTATTTATCTATTTATTTATTTATTTATTTCACATAGCAGTGCTAATATACAGGGTGTTATTTAATAAGTGTCCGATATTTCAGAGAGTGATTTTTCAAGTATTTTTAAGGTAAAAAGTTCCTATGAACGTGTGGTCTAAGATGCTTCGCTTTCAAGATACAGGGTGTCAAAGTTTTATTTTTATTTATGTTTTTCTGCATAATTTCCTAAATAATGCCGATTTCCGAACGAAAATTGGTACCTGGGGGTTTTGACATGAGAAATTTGAATTTGTTCTTAATTTAGCTCTTACTTGTAGAGGGCGCTAGCCACATGTATATTCTCACTTTCAAAGGCTCATGACTTTTTGTACAACCCTGTATTTACATTTTGTTAAAAGAAATGGATTCCTTAGTCATTTTACGTAAAAAGGTACTCTTATTAGATGACGCTAGGAGCAACCGTTTTCGAAATATTTTAGTTTAAAATAATCGATGCATACGCTTAGTAATAAATATGCTAAGTAAAGACTGCCGAAAATGACGGTTTTATCAAGTAGCGGTCTTTACTTAGCATATTTATTACTAAGCGTATGCATCGATTATTTTAAACTAAAATATTTCGAAAACGGTTGCTCTAGCGTCATCTAATAAGAATACCTTTTTACGTAAAAATGACTAAGGAATCCATTTCTTTAACAAAAATGTAAATACAGGGTTGTACAAAAGTCATGAGCCTTGAAAGTGAGAATATATGTGGCTAGCGCCCTCTACAAGTAAGAGCTAGAATTCAAATTTCTCATGTCAAAACCCCAGGTACCACTCGTTCGGAAATCGATTATTAGGAAATTATGCAGAAAAACATAAATAAAAATAAAACTTTGACTCCTGTATCTTGAAAGCGAAGCATCTTAGCCACACGTTCATGGAACTTTACCTTAAAAATACTTGAAAAATCATCTCTAAAATATCGGACACTTATAAACTAACACCCTGCTATATACAACAACAATACACACTAATGGAAAACGATACTTAAAAACAATTTAATAATTTTTATACAGAAATGTATTAAGAAATTTCAAATTTTATTTCATACTTTCATTGTACTTTAACTTTTTTATTTTTATAAATAATTAAACATGTACCTATTTCTAATATTTTTTTTCAACCTATATAAAAATGCAAATTTTGAGCGGAAAACTAATTGGAAACGTAATTTTCAAATTAAAGATTTTCTAACTACAAACACAATATACTAAATCTAACATCTAATACTTAGTTGGATTGCCATGTGCCTTTAAACATCAACTAGGCATAGACTCTACTAAGTGTTTACACGTGTCAATCGGAATGTCAGCCCATGCCTGTTTCATGGCGTCAAACAATTCGACGAAATTTGCATAATTTTTCAAAGCCACTTTCCGTTTTAATACCATCCAGAGATTTTCTATAGGGTTAAGGTCTTGAATACAAGATGGCCATTTCAGAACTTCAACTTGATTATCTTAAAGCCAGGCTGTTAGTCGTCTAGCAGAATGCTTCGGATCATAGTCGTGCTGGAATTTCCATAATACCGATAGATTTTCTTCTGCGTATGGTTGAATTACATTTTGCATTATATTAATATATTTATTCTGATCCATGGTACCATTTATTCTATAAAGTGGTCCAACACCATTCCAAGAAAAACAACTCCATACCATGATGGAACCACCTCCAAATTTTACAGTTTTTTCGTGTAACTAGGATCGAATCCTTTCTTTGGTGGACGCTAAACAAAGCGTTTTTCATCTGAACCAAATTTATTTATTTTGGTTTCATCTGACCATAACACTTGCTTTCATTGTTGGACAGTCCAAGCAAGTTGATGTCTTGCAAATTCCAAACGACTTCTTCGATTCGTTTCC
The DNA here is from genome assembly GCA_014170235.1 of Listronotus bonariensis. Classification (NCBI taxonomy): domain Eukaryota; kingdom Metazoa; phylum Arthropoda; class Insecta; order Coleoptera; family Curculionidae; genus Listronotus; species Listronotus bonariensis. The sequence continues at coordinate 53,856 of JACEGR010001861.1, forward strand.
AATACAAGTGGTTTCTTTTTTGGAACCCTTTCAAAAGATCTGCTTCGTGCAAACGGTTACGAACGCTTCTAATGCTGAATTGCTGTGGATTTTCTACAAAAACTTCTTTCCATATTATGTTTACAGCTGTTTTATGTGGGTCAGCTTTTAAAAAGCAAACGATACGACTATCTGTTTCTGCACTAGTTCTTCTAGGACGTCTCTTTCTGGGGACATTAGTTAGGAGGTTAAAATGATGAATAGCATTAAATACTGCCTTTTTCAAACGGTTAACAATTTCAGCAATATTTTTGTATGAATAACCTTTTCTGATTAAGTTAATTAAGTTTAATTATAATTTGTCTTTCAGTTTCGTTACTTTTTTGCGATAACTTGTAACCTTAATGATAAGTAACATTTTAAAGATACACCTACTTGATGTTTTCTATATGCAACTTAACGTTTCCAATTAGTTTGCAGCTCAGAATTTGCATTTTTTTATATAAGTTGAAACATAAATTAGTAGAAATAAGTACATGTTTGATTATTTATAAAAATAAAAGTGTTAAAGTACAATGAAAGTATCATTATCATTGAAATAAAATTTGAAATTGCATGTATACATTTCTGTATAAAAATTATTAAATTATTTTTTAAGTATCGTTTTCAATTAGTTTGCCGCCACTGTATATTTTTTTTAATCCCTATCTTTCAAAATAAAGCCCTGCAAACAATACAAATTTTAAACTCTTAAAAAATTTTAAACCATGTTATACATACATACAGTAGCCAGCGTTTGCTATTATGCAGGCCGTGTCAAAAGTTTAAGGGTTATTTTTAAAATTAAACAAAGCCTTTTATTGTTTTCAGGCAACCGGATTGCAATCTTATAGCGGCGATACATTTTTAAGTGCCATATTTAATATTAAACCAATTTTATATTGGGTAAACAGATAAGTAAAAGTTGCCTACTATTCGGGTTTCGAATTAATAATGAAATAATAAAACCATAATTTATTTTTTTAAATTTTACTAAAATTGCATCGCTTTAGTTTTAAACAAATGTTGTTGCTGTTATTACGAAAGAGCCTATTTCGATTTTTACAACTTTTTTAGGAGAGCGATTAAAAGAAAACTGGGGTTATTATTTTGGTTGTACCGCTAACACTTGCATTTTTTCAATTCATCAATCATTTGTAAAGTAATATCAGCATATGCAAGTTTGTCATAACATAAATAAGGTCCGACCTTGTCTTATTTTCTCCAAATATCGCGTTAGGCCCCTTCGTAATAACAGCGACGATATATCTATATAATTAACATTTTATTACCCAATATTATCTCCTAGAGAAAAATAATAATTGGGCTACAAGAAAATTATTAGGTTCTTTGTAAAAATATTAGATTTATTTTAATAACTACTTGATATAAAATGAAAAAACAACACAGCCACACAAAAAAAAGTTGCTGCCTTGAAAGACAGACCATGGTTTCTTTATGTTTCTGGGGTCGCTGAATCCAAATCTGGGGTCGGTTTGACAACATCAGGTCAAGGTGAAGGTCACATCATCAAAATTCATTGAAAATAGACAATCGTGGTATTTTTATGTTTTTGCAGTCCCTGAATCTGAATTCGGGATCAGTTTCACGCCATCAGGTCATGGACTAGGTCATTTTAAGGCAAAACCATCAAAATTTATCGAAAATAGACCACATTGGTAATATCCTTATGTTGTTAGAATCCAAAGTCAAATTGATCATTTAACCCCATTAGGTCAGGGTTAAGGTTGTATTATGGTCAAATCAACAAATTTGTCGAAAAGCAAACCACAATCATGGTATCTTTATGTTTTAAACTGAGCCTATCAGATTGAATTCAAGGTCATATCAGTTTTGATGATTTGACCCTAAAATAACCTTGACCCTGACCTGATGGGGTAAAACTCAGAATCGAGGTCAGTGACCCAAAAACATAAAGATAACATAGCCCAGTCCTTTGCACCTTCAATTTTTTGTAGGGCTGTGATTGACCTTAAAATGACCTTGACTATGACCTTATGTGGTCAAATTGACCTTAGATTCGGGTTCGGCGACCCAAAAACATAAGGCTATGATTGATCTTGACCATGACCTGATGGGGTTAAGCTGACCTTGGATTCGAGTTCAGCGACCCAAAAACATAAAGATACCATAATCTAGTTCTTTAGACCTTTAATTGTTTTTGTAGGGCTGTGATTGACCTTGAGATAGGGTCAAACTGACCCCAAAATTGAATTTAGTGACCAAAAAACATAATAATACAATAGTCTGTCTTTCGGAGTTGCGACTTGTTTTTGTGGCTTTAAAATTTATTTACTTAGACAGCAAGGTAACTATAAGGGTAAAAAGTACGTAAACGAGCACGCAATTGGTGTGGCATGTAAAGCCAATAAGTTGATTTTGCCAATGTTTTACCTAAAATCTTTAACAGCGAGCAAGTTTGCACGCTTTTATGAAATATGGCGTTTTAACCTATTTATTTAATAACCTTTTATATAACTTTTTCGCCTAAGTTTAGTTTTAAATTTGCATAAATAATACCTATTATTTCTAAATATAAAAGCCCACAGCAGGGCCAAATTTCAATTCTTTAACATAACCATATTTAAGATATACCAGATACTATTGACCCAATTTGGTTAAGAGTTTTTTTAGAATGTTCGAAAAAAAAGTTATTTTTTTATTAGGCCACTCAAAAAAAAAATCAAAATTTTTAACTAATTGTTTACTCTACAAATTATTTATGCAAACCTTTCAGATACCTTTAATTAAAAGAAAATGGCAGATATTTTTGCAAAATTTAAGATTTGTCAATAAAAGCTTATCAAATTTACGAATTAAATACAAATACCAAATTTGCTTTTAAAAGTTTTGTTTTTTTTTCTGAAGGAGGGCACCCGATGTTTAATTGTTTTCTGTTGGCAGCCCGTTAATCAGCGCTAACCAATACTTAAACTTTACTAATTGAACGACTTCGTATCTTTTATATTATAAAAAAGTTAGCAATATTGGTAACTTAAGTTTGATCACCCGTATATACCGAGGACATATACGTATCAAAATGAGTCTTGATATGGGTAAATGGTATTAGCGAAAATACGCATATTTTTAGTTTTTAGTCACTTGACTTAATGACTCTATTTTTTTAATGGAACATTCTGTAAATTTTTATTCCTTTATGATTTTTAAGACTTTATTTTTTAAAATGGAATCACCCTCAAACATTTTTCGCATTTGTTTAGAAACACCCCGTATACGTTAGCAAAAGTAATTTGCAAATTGATGTAAATTCGCCAAAATCAAAATGGCAAAATAAGTAAAAGGGTTTATAAATAATTGCTTTAAAAATACTGTTTATTTAAATGAGAATCCAAGGGGTAGTTATTAATTAATCTTAATTAACGAGGCTTACACCAACAAAATCCATTTGGGAAACAATTTGCTAACAAGATAAAAAATCTGCACAGTAATGTTGAATTCATTAAGCTGACCTTGAGCTTTGATTTGCTTGGATAAATGACCCTTTGTGTTGTTGGAATGGTATTTTTAAAATTTATTTTTTACCTTTTTCTACTTTCTTTTTATAGTATTTAAATCAACCTTAATATGTCTACAAATTTCTATGAAAAATATATATTTTTTTAAATCTCTGAACTAAACCTGAACAAAAAATGCATTTCATTGGTTTAAAAAGTCAGTGACCCTAGTTACCACAATAAAAAATGTTTTTTTATCAGTTTAAAACTACAGTAACTGGAGTTACTTACTGGATATTTAATATAAATTTATAGTGGCCAAAGTATAGGATTCAAGAAAATTTACATCAACAAATTTAAACGGGGTCTTGTAGCATATCATTTTTTAGCTTACGATGAGTACTTTATAACCCTAAAATATAAAGTCAATACCTCTACCTACTGCAAATTACCGGTACTTTAAAATTACTCAAATACTTGATAAGAATGGTATTGTGAAAGAAAAATAAGATGTACTTAATGTGTTATTTTCCTAAAGCTATTTGATTATAGGGTGCTTTAATAAAAAATATTTACTTTTTGTCCTTCTGTAAATATAACTTTCAGTATCATAAAAAGATTTTTAAAGAAGCTTTAAGAAAATACCATATTAGTTACATCCAACTTTATTAGTTTCGGAAATAGGGCCATCTAAATCAGGTATTTACGTAATTTATAAAGTACCGCCATTTTGTATTAGGTGAAAGTATTACCTATATATTTTAGGGTTATTAAGTACTCGTCAAAAGTTTTAAAATGATTTGCCACAACTCCCATTTTCCTTTAATTTTTTTCAAAATGGTGCCTAGCCGCCATCTTAAAATTTTTAATCCGTCAATTTTACTCTAAAATATAGTGTTTATGCATAAATTTCGTATCCCAAAGTTTTACTTTTTTAAATTCGAATAAAAAAAATCCATTTTAGAAAATAATGTAGGGACGCAAAAATTAAAGATTTATTTAACAAGAAGTTAAAATTTGATAATTTTTTATGTTATTTAATCAGGATGTTACAAAAATAATAATTTCAGAATTTTTATACTCGCCTAATGACATCTTTATAAAATTTAATCTTACTGTGAATCACAAAGCAAAACTTATTTGGACATTTTCGATAGCGATAACGAATTTTTTTGTGTTCCAAGATTGTATATCCATAACTTTGCTTTTTAACTAAATTGGCGTTGTCTTAGGAGCGTACATTGTGTTCAAAAAAACTGGAACAACAAAATCTGGTTTTATCTCCTGGTGTATTAAATTATACGCTTTCTACTGGTACTCGTAAAAATTTTATTTGCTGTTTCTTTTCGACCGCAACGCGTTCATCATTAGCGATAAACGTTCACATAAAGCTGCGTTCAGACTTACAACAATGAGCCAAACATACGTCCAAACAAATCAACCTCCTTTCTATTAGACATAAATTTTTGTCCGTTAACATTAGCCAGCATTTCTTTCTGACATAAAATATCGTGCAATAAATGTCAGATGTAAACCTACCGTAACGAAGCAATTATTATTATCATAAATATAAACACATGTGTTGGTTATATTTATGTTATTTTTAAATTTAAGTTCTGATTGAATCAGATGATATTGTATAGGATATGTTGGTTTATATTTTTGGCAAAGAACGAAATTTGGTTTAAAATCACCAAATAAGTATATTTTATTAGAGAGAAAAGAAGTGGATACTTTTAAATTACAACTACAAGATAAGTGCTGCTGATTTTACTAATTACACGAAAAGTAACAACAGCTAGCTTAGAATCTGTTAATATTGGCAATAAACAAATCAACAAAACTTTATTTCTTTGAAAACAAGGCGCGCGTGACCCTAGAAAATGTGCCACTACTACAAAAGCAACGCGTGCACACATAGAAGTGACTCGCGCCACGTCATGTCAAAAGTATTTTATCTGGATGACGACGTTCAGTAAATCTATTCAAACATAATTCACTTGCGGCCTCGGAATTTTCACCATACAGGAAATAGCACTTTTACATACCCACTTCAATTTTTATCTATCTGGTTAGGAAATACGAGTTTCCTGTAAAAAAGTTGAATTCGCACCGACCTGTACATGGCCTAAAATACCTATAATGTATGATTTTTTATTTTTACATTTTTGCAGGCTCTTACAAGCAATTTTATAAATTTGAATAGGATTTGTATAATCCAATTAATTTTATTATACTCGTAGTATAGTGCAATTGACACTACACGCTTTTCCATTATTACTTTTGTTTTTATTTATTTTATCCCTTTTAACAACAACATAGATAGAAACTTGAATACTTATTTTGAGAGACAACACTAAAACCTGGGCAGTATCGTAGCTAGGCGTGGGCGGTGTAGGCGGTCGCCTACGACCTTGCGGCTAGGAGTCCTTGCAGTTGAAGGTATGAAATGTATAGACATTGTTATGTTATAATTTTGTGCAGGATATCCAGTAGCAAACGTTATTGATGTGTAGAAGAGATGTGGTTAATTTAGGGTTCATTTTTTTAACCTTTAACTATAACCTTTTAATAAAGGGGCTTACAGGTACATGTTCGCCTAGGCCAGTATTTTATGTGTATTAAAAAAAAATAAAAAGTGGAAATTTTTATTTAAATTTCTTTTTTTGCCTTTGCTTATTTTTGCGTACGCTACACCACTAAACTCAGGTACAGCAAGTGACACATGTATTTCAAATGAAATACCCTTATGAAATAAATGCCTAATAAATTATTGTGTTATGACATTTTTAACAATGTTTTGTTTTTTGTATAAAAAGGCACTCCGCACATAGGTCGATAAAACAGCAAAACAACCAAGATTCGACAGGCTTTCGTCAGTATGTACGCATATATTCGTGTTTAAAGTGGCGACAACCATACAGAGACGAGCAGACGTTTAATGGTCCATTTTTTACCATATTTTTAGCTAATGAAATTATAATATTTCGATTAGAGAGCCCGATGTTCCCCGAACCCAATCGCGACGGGGAAAAACTGACCCCTTTGATTATCCCACCGAGTCAAAGAGTGCCATAATGGAGCCCTCTAAAACAAGTACGGAGAAGCCTGAATTCTACCGAACATTATTTTACAGACTAAAAATTAAAAAATTTCGTACCTGACAGGTTAACTTCTTTTGCTATTTCATTCCAAGCTCTTTCTGTGAAATCTTTTTAAAATATTTTATTCTAATATAATTATATAGTACAGGACGTATTTTTACTTCCTCCACACATATATATCATTAAATTACTCCATATTTGGTCCAAAACTTTCTAAACGTAACACTTAGGCATTCCGCACATGGGTCGGTTAAACAGCGACGCGACCGCAATTTTAAAGCCTTCGACAGCACGTATGCATATCCCAGTAATCCCCCTTTTTAGTAAACAAATACAAAACTGTTCTGTATTGCATCTGTTTACTAAAGAAGGCGGATTGCTAAGATACGCATACGTGCTGTCGAAGGCTGTCAAAATCGCGGTCGCGTCGTTGTTTAATCGACTCATGTGCGAAGTGCCTAAGAGTGGTTACAGAGTAAAATTTGAAATTGTTGACTCATGACACAAAATTTTTATAAAAAGTTTTATCGTGGATACCTATCTTTATTCCTAACTGTTTAAAATTTAATGGTTAAATTCTCCCATTTATTTGTTTCATTTTTATGGAGAACATGACAAAACTTATGTAGTTCAATAAAATTAAAATTTTAGATTATATGAATGTAATATATTATTATTTAATATTGCCGCACCAATAAATTGGAACATACTGTTACAGTTTAATTTTAGATCTGAAATTGTGTTATTTCATTTATGCGAGAGTTCATTTTTATCCAATAACTCGCTTTAAAACCAAAGTTAATATAAACACCATTGTTCATTTAAATAAAAATTTTGCTGTATCCCTTAATTTATAAACATGAATAAATATTGGCTTATTTTACTGTAATTGATCTAACTTTTTTTTATCTTTTGACAAATCACGAAGGCTTAAAGCCTAAATACTAACGTACCGTGGGTGTCTTAAGCGAGGTAAGAGGGAGCCTATTGACACGGGACTTAAATACTTGAAGATTTGGGGGAGAAGGAAAGACTTTCGCGGGCAGCAGGTTCCACATTCTAGAAACTCTAGGGATAAAAGAACGAACAAAGTGGGAAGTTCGGGGTCTGTCCAGTTAGACCGTATAGGGATGCATCCGCGCGGTACCACGAGTTTCTCTGGTGGGAACCGTAAGTGAAGGAACTATAATGGACAATTCTTCAGAGCAGAAGCCATGGAAGTACCTATAAAAAGCGATAGATCCCCCACAGCCCGACGATGGGCAAGAGAGGAAGCCTTTCTGTAAGTGAAGGATCATTAATGAGACGATTAGCTCTTCTTTGAATGGAATCAAGAATGCTTAGGGTTGTGGGGACGCCATGCCCCAGATATTAAAACAATATTCCAAGCGACGTCGGATTTGGGACACATACAAAGTGTATAAATTAGAAGGGAAAAATACTTTTGGCTCGAAAGAGAAATCCAAGCTTTTTGAAGCTGCCGTGGCTATAGATACAATGTGTTTATGCCAGTTGAGGTTACTTTCAAATGTGACGCCCACAATATTGAAGGTGTCCTTGTTCTGTAAAACTTATCCGCTCATAAGTAGAGGATGAGTATTTGGTGACTCTTTTCGCGACAAGGAACATGATTGTGTTCTGGATGCATTAAAATGGATGACTTTTTGGCGACCCAATCATATTAAATTAAGATTCTGTGAAAGACAAATCTGCATCGCTCTGGGTTTGTTTTCCAAATCAGGTTTAGTGATGGGTTTAGGAACCTGAAAAGAGGAGTGAAGGGTACTATCGTCAGCGAAACTATGAATGGAATTAGTTGTGGACAAAAGAAGGTCGTTGATGTGAAGAAGAAACAATATTGGTGCCAGAACTGAGCACTGAGGCACTCCAGCATTTACTTGGTGAAGAGAGCCAAGTACAGAGTTTAGTTGAAAGACCATAGAAGAGAAGTTTATTAAGAAGTGCGGCATGCCAGAACTGGTCAAAAGCTTTGGATATATCAAGAGCAGCGATCTGGGACTCACCTAGAAACTCAAGAGACTTATTCCAGCAGTGTGATACGAAGGAAAGAATCTGCTGTAGATCTTTTGTGGCAAAATCCATACTGCCTGTCATGCAAAATTTTGTGTTTTTCTAAATACTTAAGAATTTGTGAATAAATTTCCATTATTTTACAAAGAACTGAGAGAATTGAAATTTGCCTATAGTTAGATGGAAGAGATCTAGATCCTTTCTTGGGAATAGGTGGAACACGTGCAGCTTTCGAGCTCTCCGGAAAGATACCTGTGTCGTAAGAAATTCAGAAAGAGCCGAGTTAAGATTGGTGCAAGTTCTGAAACACATTTTTTAAGACTGCTCGAATGCCGTCCAGCCCAGACGATTTCTTGGTGTTAAGAGAAGAAGGGATACGCCTAGTGTGTTTCACCTTAAAAATAATATTGGGCATTTTATGAAGAAGTGGGGTTCTAGCTGGAATTTGATGATTTACGGGAGGGTTAAGGGTTGAATTTGGCAGCAAATTGTTTAGCAAATAGTTCTGCCTTCCTTTAGCGGTAGAAATAATTTTATCTTCCAAAGTTAGTGGTGAAAAAGAATTGGTACAAAAATTCCTACTTATGTTTTTCGCAAAGGACCAGAAGGATTTGCTGCCATTGGAGCAAGAAAGAACTTTGTTTTTAATACGATTGTCGAAGGAGTCTTTGGCTTTAGAAATTTTTGATTGTAGTAGTTTCTTGCTTCAATGCTGGTCTGTTGGTTTTTTAGACTATGATCCTGTTGAAACTTCTTGTGAGCCTGAACTTTTAGAATTCTGGCTTTATCACAGGATTTGGAAAACCAGGGTTTGCTATTGGATTGTTTGAGTTTCTTGATGCTGTGTGGAATATAAGTGGCCATCCTAGTCGGCTGAGCTGCAGTGCCATACGGTGCGTGGTGGCATGCATTCATTTACCTCGAGATGTGCAGGGTAAGATATAGTAACTAAGCTATGATCTGAGCGACCTAGGGGAGCTGTGACTGTAACTGTTACTTGAATCAATAAAATTTGAAAATGGGAAAAATACTTAAGGTAACTTATCTGATTGTTTTTATTTTTCTAATGATAAATTTCTGCTTAATAAATTAAAGAAAAATCCTAGACTTTAAGACTTTAAATTTAAATAACTGCAAGTTGGTATAAAGTTTATATACAGTGAGGATATAAAAGTCCTCCCCCCTTATCTTTCAAATGGGACAAGATATCGATGTCGGGTAAAATTTAGGTAAAAAGTGTCACTTAAACAACTCTTTGGAATAAACATAGTTTTGTTCAAGTGGCCAGTGCCAAGGAAGCACTAGCAATTTTTTTTAGATCACTAACGCTGGTGGGTATTAATTTGACTAGTTTTGACTTTTAGGGTCAAATATTTTAGTAATTAATTGTGGTCTGCTATTTTGGACAATTTTTTGTAATTTGCCCTTACGTCAGGATCTTGGGATTTCAATATATAAAAGTATTTCCATAACGCCCTGTATATAACACATTAAAGAAAAAAAATTAAGTACTAACCGTGTTCGATGACCCTTGATTTTTGATAATAGACTGTTTTATCATTGTCCTTACTTTAACATCCGGTATACTGGGTGTCAATTTGAAAACTTCCACCTTGATATCTTTCTTGGAGTTAAAAATATGACAAATCGGAAAGACCTGTCAATTTTATTTGTAAGGGGGACACTTAAAATGAATATTTTTAGCCTTCTTGTTTCAACCCCTAGGAGGGGTAGATGTCACCCTTAGAATATTAAATGGGAATGGGGGTCAAGTGATACATCATTTTAAAGCTCCTGACGAGTACTTTATAACCCTAGAATATGAAGTCAATATCTTCACCTATTACAAAATGGCGGTACTTTAAAAATTACCTAAATACCTGATTTGGATGGCCATATTTCCGAAACTAATAAAGTTAGATGTACCTAATGTGGTGTTTTCTTAAAGCTCTTTTAAAGGTCTTTTTAATGGTGATACTGGTAGTAATATACAGGGTTCTTAGAATAAAAAAGTATATATTTTTTCTTCTAAGAACCCTGTATATTACTACCAGTATCACCATTAAAAAGACCTTTAAAGAGCTTTAAGAAAACACCACATTAGGTACATCTAACTTTATTAGTTTCGGAAATATGGCCATCCAAATCAGGTATTTAGGTAATTTTTAAAAGTACCGCCATTTTGTAATAGGTGAAGATATTGACTTCATATTCTAGGGTTATAAAGTACTCGTCAGGAGCTTTAAAATGATGTATCACTTGACCCCATTCCCATTTAATATTCTAAGGGTGACATCTACCCTCCTAGGGGTTGAAACGAGAAGGCTAAAAATATTCATTTTAAGTGTCCCCCTTACAAATAAATTGACGGGTCTTTCCGATTTGTCATATTTTTAACTCCAAGAAAGATATTAAGGGTGGAAATTTTCAAATTGACACCCGGTATAGTTATTTATTTGGATAGAAAACATCACTCCGAGTACCATGATACTCCGTTTGCAACTTTTGACATCTAATCTCCAAATATTTTAAGTTTTTAATTTTTAATCTAGAGTGCCATAAAAGCAAAAAATCAAAATTGGTTTTAGACCAAGTAGTTACGGTAAAATAAATAGTTCAATCTATTTTTGCGTAACTCCTTGGATCGAAATTTACAGTTTTATTGCAATAATAGAACGCTAGATAAAAATTTAAAATACTTATTGGTTAGATGTCAAAAAGTAGCTCATATTGTAATCATTGTATTTTAAAATGGCATTTTCTATTCAAATAAATAAAAATATACCGGGTGCCCCATTTTAAATAAGAAAGTTACGGTAATTTCCGGCTAAACCGGAAGTAACAGAAAACAAATGAATTCATAAAATATTGCTTATTTAGGTGATATACCAAGGTACCATATTTTATTCTCATATTTTAAAAATAAAAAAATGTTGAAGGGGCTAAGGATACCAGGTATTTCAATTACATTTTCTCAGAAACTACTGTACCGATTTAAAAACTTAAATATAATAAAGAGATAATTTAAAACCATTTATATTAGGGTATCGCTATACTTTGGCCACTATAAGTTGATAATGAATACCTAGTAAGCAACTCCGGTTACTGTAGTTTTAAACCAATTAAATCCATTTTTAACACGCTTTTATTAACTTGGGTTGTAACTATCTATCTATCAATCTGGCTGCCTATGTAACGGAATCTTTGAGCCTAATTTTAACCAACTTCCAGCTATTCGATTTCTTTGAAACTTTGCACACGTATTAAGGACCCATGACAATGCAATAATCTGCAAACAGTATCCCGTTATCTTGTTTCTGATCGCCAGGAAAAAAATTCCATTATATTATAAAAACAACACCCTAGGTTGCCATCTGTTGGCAACATTTCAAACTTTGCTATTAAATGAAGAAGAAATTTTTAGTGGGTTGCAATATGTTGGCAACGGTCCAAACATTGCCTGGATTGCCATCTGTTGGCAAAATTTCAAACTTTGCTACTTAATGAAGAAGAAATTTTTTAGTGAGTTGCAATCTGTTGGAAAAAATTTTAAAATTTGCTACTCTTGTTCATTAAAAAAATTTTCGCCATTTTGTCAAGAGTAGCAAAAACCAAAAATGAAAAATAATTAATAGTTTAAAAAACTAAAAAACACGCTTTTATATGCAACCGAACTAAAAATTAGAAAATAATTTTTCATTAAAAAAATATTGTCATTTCATAGTAAAAAGCGTGGGGTGCTTAATATATTAAATGTTATAATTATTATATTTGCCAATATCTATGAGGGAAAAGTTATGAAAAAATTGTAAAATGCACCCCACTTTTACTATGAAATGACAATATTTTTTTAATGAAAAATTATTTTCTAATTTTTAGTTCGGTTGCATATAAAAGCGTGTTTTTTAGTTTTTTTAAACTATTAATTATTTTTCATTTTTAGTTTCTGCTACTCTTGACAAAATGGCGAAAAATTTTTTAATGAACAAGAGTGGCAAATTTTAAAATTTTCCAACAGATTGCAACTCACTAAAAATTTCTTCTTCATTAAGTAGCAAAGTTTGAAATTTTGCCAACAGATGGCAATCAGGCAATGTTTGGACCGTTGCCAATATATTGCAACCCACTAAAAATTTCTTCTTCATTTAATAGCAAAGTTTGAAATGTTGCCAACAGATGGCAACCTAGGTGTTGTTTTTATATTTTTATAATAGTATAAGGAAAATTTTTTTCCTGGCGATCCAAAAAGAATGTTAATTTTTATTAATTGCACATTATGTATTATGTATACATTACACATAATGTAATTTTTATTATGGAATCCTTGAACTAATGGTGCAACTAACTCTATATTTTTATTGTTCATAAAAATTGAGCACCCATGGTGCAACTAACCAAATTGTGTAAAAACTAAAAAATTTCTTCTTCATTTAATAGCAAAGTTTGAAATGTTGCCAACAGATGGCATCCTAGGTGTTGTTTTTATAATATAATGGAATTTTTTTCCTGGCGATTCAAAAAAGATAACGGGATACTGTTTTTAAATTATTGCATCTTCATCGGTCCTTGACACGTGTGCAAAGTTTCAAAGAAATCGAATAGCTGGAAGTTGGTTAAAATTAGGCTCAAAGATTCCGTTACATAGATAGATAGATAGATAGTTACAACCCAAGTTAATAAAAGCGTGTTAATAATTAATAGTTTAAAAAAACTAAAAACACGCTTTTATATGCAACCGAACTAAAAATTAGAAAATAATTTTTCATTAAAAAAATATTGTCATTTCATAGTAAAAAGCGTGGGGTGCATTTTACAATTTTTTCATAACTTTTCCCTCATAGATATTGGCAAATATAATAATTATAACATTTAATATATTAAGCACCCCACGCTTTTACTATGAAATGACAAGATTTTTTTAATGAAAAATTATTTTCTAATTTTTAGTTCGGTTGCATATAAAAGCGTGTTTTTAGTTTTTTTAAACTATTAATTATTAACACGCTTTTATTAACTTGGGTTGTAACTATCTATCTATCTATCTATGTAACGGAATCTTTGAGCCTAATTTTAACCAACTTCCAGCTATTCGATTTCTTTGAAACTTTGCACACGTGTCAAGGACCGATGAAGATGCAATAATTTAAAAACAGTATCCCGTTATCTTTTTTGAATCGCCAGGAAAAAAATTCCATTATATTATAAAAACAACACCTAGGATGCCATCTGTTGGCAACATTTCAAACTTTGCTATTAAATGAAGAAGAAATTTTTTAGTTTTTACACAATTTGGTTAGTTGCACCATGGGTGTTCAATTTTTATGAACAATAAAAATATAGGGTTAGTTGCACCATTAGTTCAAGGATTCCATAATAAAAATTACATTATGTGTAATGTATACATAATACATAATGTGCAATTAATAAAAATTAACATTCTTTTTTGGATCGCCAGGAAAAAAATTTTCCTTTATATTATAAAAATATAAAAACAACACCTAGGTTGCCATCTGTTGGCAACATTTCAAACTTTGCTATTAAATGAAGAAGAAATTTTTTAGTGGGTTGCAATATATTGGCAACGGTCCAAACATTGCCTGGATTGCCATCTGTTGGCAAAATTTCAAACTTTGCTACTTAATGAAGAAGAAATTTTTAGTGAGTTGCAATCTGTTGGAAAAATTTTTAAAATTTGCCACTCTTGTTCATTAAAAAATTTTTTCGCCATTTTGTCAAGAGTAGCAGAAACTAAAAAATGAAAAATAATTAATAGTTTAAAAAAACTAAAAAACACGCTTTTATATGCAACCGAACTAAAAATTAGAAAATAATTTTTCATTAAAAAAATATTGTCATTTCATAGTAAAAAGCGTGGGGTGATAAATATATTAAATGTTATAATTATTATATTTGCAAATATCTATGATGGAAAAGTTATGAAAAAATAGTAAAATGCACCCCACGCTTTTTACTATGAAATGACAATATTTTTTTAATGAAAAATTATTTTCTAATTTTTAGTTCGGTTGCATATAAAAGCGTGTTTTTAGTTTTTTAAACTATTAAATCTATTTTATTGTGGTAACTAGAGTTACTGACTTTTAAATCAATAAAATTATTTTTTTGTTTAAGTGTTTTCCTGAGTTTATAGTGAACAACGTATAGACCCCATTTTATATTTAAACCTTTTGACGTTTGTGTTGGTGAAGGAAGGGGATAACCCTAAACAAGTAAATTTTGACACAAAAATATGTCCCTCTAAAAATAAAAATTGTCGGGTCGCAAGAATTTTCTATAAGTTTACAAATAATGTAATAATAGGAAGTGGCTCGTTTTAATTAAAATGCGCTGTATATAGTATAAAAGGTTAAAATAACTCTTTAAATTAGTTATATAATAAATTTTTGCTGCCAATATTTATCATGGCAACACCTGAAAATACAACCTTGATCGATAAAAATGGAGTATTCCTTTACTACTGCAGCAAGCACGGTGCCCTTGAAAGTGACGTCACCCGACGACGACTACTGCCAGCCTGCCACATGTAAATTATCAATTACCAATGGTTGGAAATTTAGTCCGAGCGTAAAATTTAATTTTTAACAAAACGGTAAACATTTGATTTTTTTATGATATTGGTCTTAATTAGACAATCATATTTTGGGATTCTTATGGTACATATCACTTCTTATGCAATAGGTTTTATGGAAGTATTAAGTTAATTTATACCTTTACAAAAGTAAGGGACTTCTTGTTAAAAGTTAAATTGATAAAAATTATAATATTATTTATAAAAATTATACAGGCTGTTTAAAGTTAAATCAGCACTACTGCTAACTTTCCTATCTTATGAGATACGACATTTGGGCTACTTAGCAATGGTGCTATTAAAATGACTTCTAAATAGAAAATATTGTTTTTTTACATTAAATTTTAAACAAAGCCAAAAATCAAATAAAAATTGTAGCAAAAAATGTTTTGCCCGATTACATGTAACTTAGATGTTTAGCTATCGTTTTGACAATATCATGGTAATTGCTTTAAAAAATAAAATTATTTGCTACTTTAAACAACGTGCTACAATTAAAAAAAGCTGTTTGAGCATTTTTTTAACCCAGAAACAATACATTATTTGTTTTAACTTAGGTGTCATAAATTTTAATTAAATAAAAGTTTTTTTTACTTTAAGTAGAGGATGTGGTATATAATATAATTATAGTAAAAATTTTATAAAAAAATGTATTAAAAAATTAGGCTGACAGTCGTCAGATAATTTTAAGCCACTCTTTATAGGTTATCAAATTTAGTGTGAAAAAAACAATCAAAAATACAGATTGCCGTGTCCAAGCCATTTGCCAAGAAACACCTAAAGTCTTAATAATTTGGTTTAACTTTGCAAATTAAAAACAAAATTTATAATTGTGAGTTTTTAAATAACTGTTGACTTTAGGTATATGAAATGGTACATACAACGTAGCTAGATTTTAATGCAAAACTTAAAAATGGAATAAAAATTAATACTTTTTAAATATATATAGATGCAGGGTGTTTCTAAATAAATGCGAAAACTTTTAGAAGGTAATGTTTAAAATAAAGAGTAGTTTGCTTTATAAACATAGGGTCAAAAGTCAACTATTAGGGAGATATCGCGGTACAAAAATCTCAAAAACGGAAAGCGCTAGAATATTAAAATTTTACGGGAATATTGCTGTTTTAAAAATACACTTTTTAAATATTTTTGTACTATTTTATAATTATTGAAAGTGTTGGTAATAGACTACCCCTATCTTTCTTGCTAACCACATTTAAAGAGAGACTTATGCAGTTAACTTGAATAATATAAATTTAAATATAATAATTTATTAGAACAATTTTTTACCTTTTGTATTTTTTTATTAAACTTGCCGATTTTAAATAAAAAATAAATAAAATATAAATCATAATTTAACGGGACGTTAAAATATATTTTAACTAAAATTTTGTTTATCTGCCATCACCCATTAGGTTATTTGTAATATATCTTTATTTGATATTTCTCTGTAGTTTAAATACAATTTCTTTTTAAAAATAAAAACAACGATATTTTTTTGTTTCATTTTTTCGCGATATTTCCTTAATAATTGACTTTTGACCCTAAGTTTATAAAGAAAACCACCCTTTATTTTTACAAGGAATCACCTATTAAAATTTTTCGCATTTGTTTTAAAACACCTTGTATATATAAAAGATAATGATTGGTTTGGTTGATTTAATTTTTGTGCGACCTGTATACGTAAATTTATTATTAAGAAAACCGCAACAAAAATAAATATCGATGATTGAATTTTAAATAAATCTGTTCCGACCCACGTGTACTTAGTGTACAGGATATCCCATTTTCGACACTTTTGCGTGGTACCTCGCATACTATAAAGGATAGAGAGTTGCAGTTTTCGCAATAGTGTGCTACTGATTTGTGAAACTAAATATGCTATAAACAGATTATTCACAGCACTATTAGCTTCTAAACTACGGGGTGATTTTGAAAAACATGAATTTTTGGACACGCCTTGTATCTTCGTTGTCTGATAACTTATTAAAAAGGTTAAAAATGGTTTTTATAAAACTTTTAACGTATAATTTAGTGGCGTAGTCAGAATTTTTATAATTATTATTATTTTTAAAATATTGACCAAAGTTGGTTTTTTATTTTTAATGGAACACCCTGTATATTTTTTAAAAATTCATTTGTCTGTTTACAAGCTTCTTAAAAATGTATACCAATGTAGGTTTATTTTTATAAACAGCTCCAAAATTCTTAATTTTTATAATTCACATCTAAAATTTTGCCAACCATGCAAACAAATCAGTTAACAGTTTTTTTAATTCACTTGAGTATTGTAATTGTATTTAGGTAACGATTTTTAAAATTGGATTTTGCTAATTAACCCATAAATATTTTTTTCTTATTACTTAATTCCAGGTAGAAAGCACTTTCTTATGCAAAGATATTGATGGGTTAAAAGCTGAGAGTTAAATAATTTTTGGAATTTATTGTTGAAATAGTAATATCCTGTCAATTTTTAATTAAAATAAATACCACGTATTAGCTTAGCTTGGTTACAATCATTTTTAATCAATTCAATACATTTTTTTTATTTTTTGTGTTTATCACATTTTTTTGTTAAAACCCTGAAGAAATCAACGAAATGCTTTTCTGTTTTAAACTTTTGAAATCAAAAATAAATAAAATATAATATATTAAAAATAATTTAAAAATATTTTTAATATCAGCTTTTTACCAATCAATAAGTTTGCTTAAGAAGGTGCTTTTTACCTGCAATTAAAAAAATCATTGTTAAAATATTCAGCACAATCCAATTTTAAAACTCGTAACATAAAAACTACTACAATAATCAAGTTGATCAAAAAAAACCGGTTAAGTGACTTGTTTGCATGGCCACAGTGTTATACATTTTTGAAAAGCTTGTAAAAAGATGAATTAATTTTTTGACAAATATACAGGGTGTTCCATTAAAATAACCCAACTTTGGTCAATAATTCAAACACATTAATATTTATAAAAATTCTGACTACACTACTGAATTTAACGTAAAAAAATCTATTTAAGCAATTATAAACTTGTTTAATAAGTTATCAGACAACGAAGATACGAGAGGTGTCCAAAAATGCATCTTTTTCAAAATCACTCTCTAGCTCTGAAACTAATAGGGCTATGATAAGTCCGTTTATGGCATATTAAGTTTTACAAAAGTAGCACACTATTGCAAAACCGCAACTCACTATCTTTAAAAGTATAAGAGGTACCATGCAAAAGTGTCGGAAATGGGATACCCTGTACAGGGTTAGTAGAAAAACCGGAAGGGTGGATCATTTTAGCAACCCTTAAATATAAATGCGCCAAATTTTGTGGGAAGAGGTAACTAAACATAAATAATTTAAAAATTATATTTTCAATGTTGCCAAGTTTATAGCTTTCTCTCTAGGTTAGGGAATTTCAAAATTTTAATTGGAATACTCAATTATTTATTATTGTAATCAACTGCTTTTATCAACTTTATCAGGATATGATATTATTGTTTTTCTTCTTCAATTTTAAATATATAGCAACAAGCTTGTAAACAGAAACAATCAGGTATGGTCAATTATCTTAAAAACAGACTGGACATTTTTAATTCATGAATTGCATTTGCGACGTTTTATAATTAAATTTTCTTATTCCCTTTCCTTTACTTTTTTAATAATCTTAAAAATGTCCATTTTCACCTCTGTACCAATTTTGACGAATATTGGTTTGGTTGTTTTTAGAAAATTGATCATACTGCCGTTTTTGTATTAATTTCGAAAATGATTTATATCTCCGAAATTGACAGGAGTAAAAACGATAATATTAGGTCATAATAAAGTTGATACAAGCAATTGACTACAATAATAAAAAATAGGGTATTCCATTTAAAATTTCTTAACCTACAGAGAAAACCATAAATTTTGCAACCTTGCAAATTAGATTTTTAATTTTTTACGTTTACCCCTTGGCACAAAGTTTAGTTTATTTATATTAGACGGTTGCTGGGATAGTCCACCATTTCGGTGCAATCGTGTTCTTCTAAAAATACCATTTTATTTAACAGAACCTTTAAGATTTAAAATTTATATCCTTTTAGCTTAAGCTCCATGCATGTATTCTGCACCTAATAAATAAGGGTGAATCTATTTTAGGGACGGCAAACTTTTTCTATCAACTTGGCATTTTTGTACAGAAATTTAAAATGATGTCCTACGCGTGCCATGAAATACTTGTAAGTCAGTAAGTAAAACTTTTGAAGAGCAAAACAAAAAAAAGTTTCTCAACTTAAAATTTTCAAATAAAATTCTAGGAATCCCATGATGGCCTGAAATATTTTTTAGAGTAAGGTAAAAATTGAAGAGCAAAAAAGGTCTTCCACCTAAAACTTCCATTCTTGCATTCATTCACACATCTACACATTCGCGTGCCAACAATTTAGCTTGCATGCCATTTGTGGCACGCGTACCATTGGTTAGCCATCCTTGATCTATGGGGTAAATAAAAAGATATATGATTCCTTACTATAATCTTCGCTAGCTTCATAATTTTCAAAAACAGTAGCGTAAGCTTTTTCGTTTCACTGACTGACTAGCCTAAATAAATAAAATCAACTTTAAAATGCAAAATTGATTTTGTGTCGGAATAGGTATCAGGCGCCAGTTTATTTATAGAAGTTGAAGTCGACAAAGACGCTTTTTCATCGCCAATTGAAATATCAGAGGGATAAGAGGGCAAGGTGAAACTGTTGTTGCCATGATATTGTTTGCGTCATGTCTAATTTTGTTGACGTAACAGATTATTCTTTTTAATCAAATAGGTTTCATAGTTTTGTGTACACGTTTTCTGCATTATTTATTTTAATTTAGGGTACTTTAACAATTTTTACAAAAATTTAAATTACTAATTTAAGTCAAAATAAATTGCGGTGGGTCATAAAAATCATTTTTCTTTGATTTTGTACTCTAAATGGTTGGTAAAAACTTTAAAAAAATTCTTCAAGTATGAGTTAATAATTTTAATAGTTACGTTCTCCGCCTTTTAGTTTTATATTTTTTTCTTATTAAAACCCTTTAGTATAAACAACAAACAAATAGGTTTTTAAATGTGTTTTGTTTATAAAAATAAACATGCTATAGTACACTGTACTACACATTAAAAATAATGAAATGATGTGTTATCAATTCAACTCAATTTTATTATAGAACAAGCGTTTAAAATAAGCAAAATAAAACAGTTATTATTAAATTATACGACACTTTGCATTAGTTATCAAAATATATCAAACCCAAAATAAATGTATTAAAATAAATAATCAAATTAATGTACAAAAACATTTGAACTCTGCTGTCACTGAAACAACGTTTTCCGAATATTTATCGTATAAAAATAAATAGAACACAGACTTAGAACTTTAAAACTCTACAAAAACTTTAATGTGTTTTGAATTTTATGTATTTAGGAAATTTGAACAACTATATTTAAATATTTCTTTTATTAAATTGATTAAACTAACAACATATTTTTAAGTAAAGAATATTTTATACATTATTCATATTCAAACTATTTTTTTTATAGTTTTGTACGGCAGTATGTGTTTTTTTATTAAAAAGTTCTTTAATCGCATATGGTTATTTGCATATCGAGGAAATACTATTTGTACATTACAGGGATGCTTTGTTTCTATTTTTTTACCAAAAATTATTAACTGTGTTTGCATAAGTTAATTTAGTATTAAAAGTGTTGTATTGCAGACCACCACTAATTTTAATTTTTCTTGTTTTAGGTATGAAAACAACGTTTTGGTGTTAAACGCATTTTTGTAAGTATAATAAATACCTAAAATATTTAAGTTTATTGCATTGACAATTTGGAGACTTATGATACGCCTTTTTTAATACTTATAATTTATCCGAGTTTAATACGAAATTACCTTTTTTATAGTTGAAGATTTTCCCAAACCAATAATCAAATGTTTTAAATAACTGAAATATACAATTTTTGACAAGTAACTGAAAAAATTAAATGATTATCATATACCGATGAAACTATGAACCAAAAAGTCATTTTGTTGCGTGCGTAATATATTATTTAATTTATTTAATCTTATATGTTGTCAATGCTTTTGACAAAACTGTTTAAAAACGTCTTATTTTAAAAAGTCATTTAGCCGGTTCTATAAATTTTAGTTATTTTTATTATTAGCTTTGTTGGCAAATTTCTGATAAAAAATATCCGACAAAAATAAGAAATTTATTCTGTAACATTAAAATAAGCTTGATTACTTTTTGTCCCACAACACACACTATGGACTATTAAGTTACTCTTTTTTTTATCTTGCGTTGAAAAAGTCACAAGGAGAAGAAAAGCATATAACATTCTTTAATTTACCTATTATTTACTTGTACCTGATAATTTCTTAAAGTCAATATGTTTTCCTTCTTGCAGTTATGTTATAAAATAAAGATTAGGATCTTGAGCAGTATAGGAAAATCTATAAAGTTGAAGGGTATTACCCTTAGCAAATAAAGAATAATGGTGGCAGAGAGTTTTACCACTTTAAACCTTAAATGTGTTTAAATTGCACATAATATAGGAGCACTATTTAAACAAATAATAGGATAAAAGTAAAAAAATCCTAAATCTTTTAATTTTTTAAAATATAGATAAATAAATCCTTACCTATAATTTAAAGTTAAGACTGCAATAAGTATGCATAAAACCCGATTAATTCATTTACTAAAATATTCTACTTATTATTAAAACTTCAACAACTAAAAATAGTGCATTACCACTGGTCTGCGACATTGATTTGTTAGGTGAATTATTATTATTTTTGCATGCTGACTTTAGAAAAATATAAAATTTTGCTTAATCAGGTCAAGTTTATCATTCTCTGTTAAAAAACAGAAATCATTAATTAAAACGAAAAACTGAAGGAAATTTTGCAAATATTGGGAACGCCGTGATTATGCCATGTGAATGTGATAAATTTAATTACCAAAAAAAATAAATTGGTTTAGCTCTGTTCTGCTACTGCACCCTCGTTTTGTAAATATTTTGTTATTTTAGGTTATATCTTTATTGCTTGGTTTGCAGGAAGATTTTGCCAAATAATTACCCTTGTTTTCTATGTTTATTGTTGGTTCCGGTTATTTAGACAACAGAGCTAGTACAAAACAATATGTACAGCGTGACTCAAATTAAGGCCTGGTTTACAACCTGGCTCACCGAGCGTTTACCCCAGGCTTTAGTGGAATCAAGTAAAGTAATGTTTTCTCCCTTACATATTAAACTCGGGCTTATAAAAAAATTGTCAAAGCTCCTTACAAAGAAGGTTATGTATTCTTGGTCAAAAATTTCAACATCAGTGTTGTCAAACTGAAAGCTGAAATTGACAGTCCTCAAATTCGAGAACTAATGAAGGACCAAAAATTTGGTCATTTTCTGCCCTAATACTTCTTTGTGCATTATTTGTATATCATTATATCACTTAAACAAATAAAGCCTAAATTTTTATGCTTGCAAACTTGAATTTGTACCAAATATTTATAGTCGCATAGCTTAGGTTCTAAAACTTTTTAAAATATACGAATGCAAAAAAACTTGATATCGCAAAACTGGCCACATTTTTAAAATCAGCACATTTCAATTAATCAAAAACCGTTACAAAAACTTTGACCTTAAACATAAAATATAAAACGCAGACCAGTATAATAATAAACAAAAAGTAAAATGCACATTTATTATGTTTAACGCTAGTTTCGTCATCTATATCAAATAATATTTTATAGAAAGCAGCAAGATTTGGTAATTTAATACCATTATTTTAGGTCTTGCAACTTTCATAAAAAGTAGTCTACAAGATGTGTCTAAAAGTGCGGAGAAAAACTACCACAAATTCTTTAGGCTAAAATATTACAATATAACATAATTCTTTTAGTCCATAAGTGCATGATTTCGGAGATACCTGATGATAAAAACTTATAATAATTTTAGTTTTTTAATAATTATTTCCTTAATACCTTGTGAATTATTAAAATATTTGGCTATACAAGGTTTTAGAAGGTTATAAATAATAATCTGCTCTTATTTTTTTGTAAACTAGGAGGCGCTTCTGCGATATCTTGCACAAATTAAAAACAAAATTACTTTTTGATTCAATTTTTATTTTACCTTTAAATGCAAATTTTTATTTTTCAACATATTTTACATACAAAAATATGCTTGTAAAAGTTGATTTAAGCAGCAGTCTTTAAGATATTAGAATTTAAAAAAATATATATTATTTTATGGCTATGTCTAAGATATACAGGGTGTTAAAGAATTAGATACTAATTTTTAAGAGGGGTGATTAGGTAATTTTATAAAAATAGTTTAAATAAACCTATGTCCTAAATGGCTTAACTTTTAAGAAATAAGCTTTTATTTTACTACTCTTTATCTCAAAAGTTAAGCGCATTTAAAACATAGGTATATTTAATCTTGCTTATTTAAAATTACCTAAGAATTATTACTCTAAAAGATTAGCTAATTCTAAAACACTTTGAATACCTTAGACATAGCCATAGTATCAGTTTTTTTTTAAAATTAAAAATATCTCCAAAATGGCAACCTAAATCTACTTTTACGAAAGATACCTTCTGAACATAAAATATGTTAAATAAAAAAATTGCTTAAATGTAACATACAGAGTGGCACATAAAAATATTTTGTTTTTAATTTGTGCAAGGTACCGCAGTTGGCACCCCCAAAGTTTACCATTAAATTAAAAGCAAATTATCATTTATTCTTTTTAGAAACTTCTTACAGCCAAAATTGTGGTAATACACCTTATACTATAAATATTATTTATGAAAAACTAAAATCCGAATAAATTTTTAAGACCCTCTATCTCCGATATCATTTACTTTTGGACTAAGGTTAGTTGGGTTAGACCGTTATATTTTAGCCTAAAAATAATTTTCGCACTTTAAAGGTACGTGCACATACGTCGGCATCGGACGGACGGTACGGATCGGAAAAATAGTTTTAGTGAAATTAAATGACAAACCCGCACATGCCAGTTATGGGTAAACCATAAGTAGGTATTAAAAGTAAGCGCCTTTACCCAGGGTATAAAACCCTGGTTTAAAACCCTCCAGTAGGAATCGGCCTAAGTTCTTGTCAAATAATGCAATTTCTTACCTGTATCGCACATATGAAATGGTAATGACCGGATTTTAATTAAAGTTGCTATATTCTTCCGGAGTTTTTAAAGCCGGTGCCAACCGCCCGCACATTGGTGCACTGCTTCATTTAATTTCACAAAAACTATTTTTTCCGATCCGTACCGTCCGTCCAATGCCTATATATGTGCGCGTACCTTTAAGAAACAGACATTAGTAGAATTTTCTAACATGTTGAGAAAAATGACGTCATAAATATTAGACATATATAAAAGTGTGTATGTCATGTTAATTGTAAAACGGCGTTTCGTTTTTACTAGCGTTGATACAAACAATAATACACTTGAAGCTAAATTAAAAGATTACAAGCAATGTGTTAATAGGAGATGGTCTAGCATGTGTAGAGCACTAATGGTTAGAGATAAAACCAAGGCTGGTATGTAAATAAGGTGACACATCTCACAGTGCGTCAATATGTGGACAAACACGCCAAAAGTAATATATTCATAAAAACTTAAGGTCGGTCGCACACCTCCTACATTTATCGGATACGATTATCTGAAAGTGGGTTAATAATAGGTTTTTATGAGTTCGACGCATATTCGATTCAAAATCTGATCGGAAGTCGTCAAACGAATTATAAATTAGTCAACCTTCAGATAGCCGTGTCCGATTGTCCGATTTAAAGTACGATATTTGCGGTCGGCCTAACAAGCCTGCATTTTAAACTTAAAGATAACCAGATAGTACCAAGGTAACTTGTGTATTTTTTACTTTGCCAATATAGAATTATGCAGCTTTATCTTTGATCCTTTTTAAAATACAGAAAAGTGCCATTATTTATTTTTAAAATTAAAAGGGTTACTAGAATTCGTATAGGAGAAAAGTGTCTTTTATTTTTTATTGGCCAATTTTTTTCAAAAAATTATATTGTTACCTGTTTAATTTTGATTTATTAATATTAAATATGTCTTGCAATAACCTAAGAAGCAGTTTGAAAGTTAATATGGATTAAAATATCGAAAAACCATATTTTTGCATTTGGGCTTACTCTACTTGTAGAAAAGTAAGCTAATATTTTTGTGGTAATTAGCTTTTCCTTTATACTAGTTGCTATAAAATTAAATTTGTAGTTACGAGAAGTACCAACCTAAAAAAAAACACCTAATTCAATAAAATTTGTTACTTTAAATGTTATTGTTGTTTAAGTTAGTATTTTTGGATGTTGTTACCTAATTTCTTATAAATAATATAAATAATTTTAAAAATATTTTTTTTATGTTTATTGAGTACAAGCTATCTGCCAGGCAAGATACGAAGTAGTAAAATTGAATTTTTATTTACATAATTTAAAAAAAAGTATATTAGTTGTATTAAAGCCAGTGACGTATTTTTTTTTGTTAAGTAATATTTGTTAAAGTTCTGATCAAGACGCCACTGGACTTAATAAATTAAATGATATTAGGGTTAAATTAGCCCATTATTGCTACAAATAACATTACTAAATTCCCTTAAAATTAGATAGGGGCGAGTATTTGCGATAATAATAAAAAACCGATTTATTTTAAAAATGTTTAATATTCTGTATTTTAAAATCTATGCTTTTCTAGACCACGATTTGTATTAACTTTTTAAATAAAACTAGATTAAAAATAATATTGTAAATAACTTTTTATATTATCCTGTATAATATTATTACAGTATTGCTTTTTGTATATGCGGAGCATGGTACCCTACGCAAGAAATGATAACAAAACTATTTTAGCGCAATAGTACTTGTCCCGATAAGACTATGCATGAGTCGCTTATTTATTGTTTTACTTGCCTACACACGTTTTAAATAAGTTAAACCTGTATATAGATAGAATTTAAAAAAAATAAACGGACATTATTAAAAAGAAAGCATAATAATTAAATTTAGCATTTTTATGTATTTCCTGTAATTAACATTTATTTAAAAAAAAATTATGTAATTGTTTCTGTGTCTATTATTTTTTACTTGTTTTGACAAAATCTTGTCTAGAAAACATTATTTTTTTATAAACAAACAATATTATTCTATTACTTTAGCGTAGTGCAGCGGTAACGTACCAGCTTCTCACCGCAGCGATCCGAGT
The DNA here is from genome assembly GCA_014170235.1 of Listronotus bonariensis. Classification (NCBI taxonomy): domain Eukaryota; kingdom Metazoa; phylum Arthropoda; class Insecta; order Coleoptera; family Curculionidae; genus Listronotus; species Listronotus bonariensis. The sequence continues at coordinate 80,334 of JACEGR010001861.1, forward strand.
TCGAATCTCGGAACCGGACATTGGCATTTTAATTGCTCGTGACCTCACAGATGGCTTGGCAAACCACTGTGTAGTATTCTGCCTACCCCAGGTAGTAGTTATTTAGATAATAACGTCCGTGGTGGCACTACCGCGTTGTCTAAAAAGTGCTGTGAAATGCAAAAATTGCATGTTTCAGTGCTTGGATAACGTTGACGGAACAGCGTGGAAAAGGGGTTAAACATCTAATAACCCGACACCCACGATACTCTGGTACTTAGAATAAAGCCTTCGTGGAGTGTTAAACAGATAAAAAAAATAACGGATGTGTTTTAATATTTAATCCCTATAACTGTCCACAGATAAATGTACGTTTTAAAATAAGCTGGCGGAGTAAGCTTTTCTTTTTAATATTATTTGAAGATTTTAGAAAAGTAATTATTTTCTTTAAGTTTTAATTAGTGATTAAATGGGATACTAAAAGGACATAGGCATACTGTACAGGATTCTCATTTATATTTTGCCACTCACTTTTAATTATAAGCAAGAAGAATAAAAATAACGTCCTGTATAAAAGTTTTATAATTTTTATCAATTTTCCTTTAAGCATAAAAAAATTACAACGGAACAATCAAAACTCAAGAAAAATTATGGGTTAAACTTTTTTTAAATGAAACACCCTGTAAAACATGTCACCATAAAAAGGTCTTTTAAAAATCAAAAGTAGCACATTTTATATAGCTATCTTTAATAGTTTTCGAAATATGACAACTTAAATCTGAAGGCGCGACATTAAGGTCGTACTGTAGATGTAATGGAAATTATATCCAAATTTAATATTTTAGTAATAATATTAATAACTCAATATTTCCAAAACTATAAACCATAATATATAAATAAAAATAAATTAAAAACAATATGTAATAAATATAAAAATAATATCAAATGTGGTATTTTTGTAAAGCTACCTTTAAAAATACCTTTAAAATGGTAACATAATATACAGGGTGTCCCATTAAAAAGTTTACCTCTTCATTCACTTTCTTGAGTTTTTGATGTTTATTTGTTTCTTTTTTATGCTCAAAAGATAATAGATGAAAAAGAATACAACTTTTAAACAAGACTTTTTTATCCTTTTGGCTTATAGTTAAAAGAAGGGAGCAAAATATAAATAAAAACCCTGTACATTAGGGATAAGTTTTCTTTTAACAAACTAAAGCACATGTTATATTCTTGTGATCTTAAAATAAAGTCAGTTTTTGTCTAAAAACTCGAACCAGTACAGAAACCTAATTTTAAACATAAAAGCTGCATTTGCGAAAACTATTAAAGAAGTTAAACTATACGTGAATAAAATAGATATCAAAAACTTTTGAAGTTCAAAGACCGTATAAGTAGCTTTAAAAAACTTCTAAATAAAGTCTCCTATTTATTTTTTTGTATGAAGTACTGACCCAAATTATACTGTTTTTATTGGAGGTAGAAACAAATTTTGTTAGAAAGAAAAACCCTGTCGTTACCTAAAAAGAGAATGGTTTTATTTGGTTAAAATGCGATTAGAATTCTTTTTAAATAGTGACTTATATAAACAAAATTGTCAATTTAATTTAAATCAGGTAAAGTCGTTATACAATAGAATATTTTTAATAATAATTCTATAAACATTATAATATTAAAGATTATTTTATATTATACGTCTTAAAGCTTTTTACAAGATAAAGTAAAAAATTAAATTTTTAGCTTAATGTTGATTTCTCAACAGCACCGTGTCAATACAAATTAAATGAACTACATGAGTAAAATTAAATATTATATCTTCATAGCTCTAAAAAGTTTTTAAAAGCCTACTACTAAACTAAATATTTAAAAGAATAAATTAAAAAGTAAGCGGTAATAAACAGAGTGTCCACTAATTATTGGTAAACAGAGAAACCAAAGATTTGTTATGCCAAATTAAAAATATATGGTCAAAACCATAGTCAAAACTTTAAAAGATAATAATAAAGAAGATACAGGGTCTTAAACTAAAAAATAAAGAAATATTGTTTATTTGTTTTCATAACTTTTAATACGTTAAGAATATTGAAATGAAACTCGGTATCTAGAGGTTTTTTGTCATGAACTATTTAAATTGGATACTAATTTTTATGTTCAAGCTAAAGGGCTTTACCCACAATACATTTCTCTTAAATATCCCCACCTTTTTGGTGCTTTTCTCTATGTGAATTCTTCCATGCCTTGCATAGATTTGATGTCGCGTATCACATGCATTATTCGTATAATGCTGCGTCCAGACTTGCAACAATAGGTTGCAAGTCTGGACGCGGCTTAAGGTATACCATGGTACGGGAATAATTTTTGTGGTATTTGTTTATGCGCGGTATTAACCTTACATGGCAAGTTGCATGTTGCATCATTGGTGAACGAGCGACTAATGTAACAAAAATAATAGCTTATAAATACTTAAATATTTCTTTCTTTTTTTAAAATATATTAAAAAGTTGCAGATAAAAGGCTAATTAAAAAGTTGCAGATAAAAGGCTAAAATATAACGATGTAACTGAACTTTTATCCAAAAGTGAATAATTTCGGAGATACAGAGCGTCAAACATTTATTCTGGTTTTAGTTAATAATAGGTGTTGTAGGTGTGTAGCTGTTTTGGACATATTTGGATTTTAAAAAATCACTTTCTGTATGGCCAGCTCTAAGGTATACAGGGTGTTTTAAAATTAGATGGTAATCTTTTGGGTGTGAATCCTTAGGTGATCGAATCGATTTGTGACAATATCATGAATTTATTATGTGTTCGGTAAAAAGTCTTACTCGAAATACCACCCTCGTTCGATTAAAAACAAAACGTTATGAACATAAATAGGAAACAACATTGTATTCAGAATGTCATATTCTATCAGAATAAGATAAAATATACCAGTGATGCCGTTTAAAATTTAAAAGTAGCAGGTATTTTTCGGTTAAACAATAAAAAACAAGTGAATTTTATTTTTTATCGTAAAAGGTAAAAAGTTATAGGTGGGAACCACTTTTAAGAAACACCCAGTATACAAATTTTACAAAAAATATTGCAACGTAGATACACTAAATCACATTAATAACGCACAATCTAAAATTTGCCATAGTTTTGTAGTTATATATATTTCAAACCTATACTCCGATTAAAATTAAACTTTTTTTTATTGAAGGCTTGCTTCCTAAAAATTTTATTGGGATCCTAATTTTCGTTAAAAGCTACAATTTCATATTATAAATGTGTATTAAGAACTATATGCTTTTTCACAAAAATACGGAATACCCTGTAGACATTACTGGCAATTGTTAGATATCGCAATTAACATCAGCCTTTAGCCTCATGTCTCCTCTACATTTACGTTTTTGACTTATTGTTCTATCCGTGTTATTTAATATATACCATTTTATAACTTTACATGTTTTTAATATTAAATTAGTTTTTTATCGACACTTTTAAGAACAAAAACAGGGTAGTCTTTGGAAAGTCAAAAATTAAAGCTTAGTGTCGACTGTGAGTAAATATCAACTGCCAAAGTGTAGTTCTTTAAACAGCGAGAGGTACATCAATGATGTTTTATCCGAGTACGTTTTTGCTTTCGCTCCTTGTATTATTATTAATTTTTTGTTAATGCACAATAATGCAATACCTTACGTAGCACATATTGCCGACGAATATTTAAACGATGTAAATATTGAAACCATAAATTGGCCTCCACATAGTCCAGATCTTAACCCGATAGAGCATCTGTGGAATTTAGTGGGTAGAAGACTAAGACAACAGCAGCCCCCTTTAGTCTCTTTTAATGAGATAGAAACAATGGTTGTTGACCTTTGGAATTAGATTGATCAGCAACAAATTGCAAATTTTATTTTCAGTATGCCCCGACGATGTGAAGCTGTAGTAAGAAGTAGGGGTGGCAACATACGCTATTAATTCTTTCTAATTGTGTTAATTTAATAATTATTTTATCTTAATAAAAATGCAATTTGAATAAAGTTAATAAAAACATGTTAAGTTACAAAACGGTATATCTTATAAACTGAAAAAGATACAACAATAAATGAAAAACGCAAACGTAAAAAAACCTGAGGCTAAAGTCTGATGTTAACTGCGATATTTTACGATTCCTAGATGCCTACAGGGTGTTGTGAATTTTCGTAGAAAAACATATAGTTTTTAATACACAAGGTATAATCTGAAAATTTAACTTTAAACAAAAATTGGGATCATAATAAAATTCTTAGAAAGTAAACCTTTAATAAAAAAAAGTCTTAGTTAAATCGAACTATATAAAACTATAAAAATAGGGCAAATTTTAGGTTGCGCGTTAATATTGTGTTTCAGTGTATTTTTCTGAAATTTTTATTTCTCTTTGAGGTTTTTAAATTAAACATGTTTCTTTAAAATTGTCTTCTATAAAGTTTTTAAAGTCAATTAAAGCGGAAAAAATACATGGCGGAAAATACATCCAATTAGGTCACGAATATTAACACTTTAAATTAGGACCGTACTATATAATAAAGAAAATTGCATATGCTGTCAAATTGAAATAGCTTAACAAATTGTAGCACGCTGAGAAGAGCAAGAGCAAAGTAATTTAAAGATAATTAGCAGCAAAACGCGGTGAAATTGGAAGAGTTTATTTCAAGTAAACGGTTATATATATATATGTAGAATGCAGTGGCTTATAATTTTTTTAGTTTTTGAAACAAAATCCAAGCTTATGTTTTTAATGGGACACTCATTATTTAAGTATCAAAAATGCATTTGTTTACTATTACAACAATATATTACACTTAATACTTTTTATTGTTTTTAACAGCAAAATTAACAAAAACAAACTAGTTGGCTATGAATTGAATCAATAATATAAATATTTATTTAAAAGGTATGTATATAAAAACATAAATTAAAAATACCTAGTCTTTTATTAAGCAAATCAATAACAACTTTTCAAAATAGATTTATTTTCAGTTGCAACTAAACAATTATCTTAAGTATTTAAACTTTTTGCGTTGGTGTTTAATCACAATATGTGCTTAAATGCTTTCTATTTTGTTTGATGTATTTTTGGAGCTTGTAATTGAACCAGTGGTGATATAGATGTAAATATTTGGTTTTTATCTTATCTAATTAAAAAAAAACCTAAAGCAAATTATTTTAATTTTATTAAAAGTGTATATTTACATCCATATTGCCATTAGTTTGATTACAGCCTAGTTCGAAAATGCATTAAACAGAAGGAAAGCGTTTAAGCACGTTTTGTGAATAAACACCAGCGCAAAAAAAAAAACCCAAAAAAAACAAAAAGAATGGCATTTGACCGTTTACGTAACATGTATAACATTTGACAGATTTGTTGTTCTTTGTTTTAGTCTCCCAAGGTTGTTTTTTTTCGATTTATTCTTTAAACACAACCAAGTATATTTACTTGTTGCACTTTAAAATAATGTTATTAGTGTCAGAACATTTCGTTTCCCTCCTGCGATTATGGTGCATGGGAGCCAAGGAGAACGGCTCTGTAGAACGACTTCAGCATAAAAGAAACTTCGGGTGTCATTTTAGGTAGTTATAAAGCATAAAAGGAATATTTTACTTGACATATAATTTTGGTTGTAAATTATATAAAGAGATGGTGGTTAAAATTTTAAAGAATCGGTGCAGTTGTTTTGAAGTTATAATGGTCACCGATTTTGAAAACGTAAGTTTGGGAAAAGCGTTTTAACTTTCTGAGCACTTCAAAAATTCAGGAATCATGGAGGCGTGGTTACTTAAACAGTTAATTTTGCCATAATTCTTCTTAAATTATTACACTATATTCCTGAAATGTTTTACATTTAGAAAATATAATTTAAAAAAGCAAAGAACGTACGTTACCCCCATACTTTCAAAATGATTTCCACCATTAATCTAAGTAAGCGAAATCCCACAACTCCTAAAAAAGTAAGTACTAGAGATAATTGTTTAGTTTCTAATATAATTTCTTTTTTTCTGAGGTTTTGGTTAATAAATAATTTAGTATTCATGCTTAATTGGCTTTTTATATACATAATACATACCCTTTAAAAAATAAATGAATATTGATTTAATATATGGCTAACAATTTTTTTCTTGGTTTTGCTGTTTAAAACAATGAAAACTATTAAGTGTTATCTATTTTTGTAATCGTAGGAAAAAAGTTTTTTTAATACTTAAAGGATGTTTCATTTAAAAAATTCAAGTGTGGGTTTAATATCAAAAATTAAAACATTCATATTTATTTTGAGCACGCCATTAGATTCTACGTAAAAGGTTATGAAATTTTTTTTATTTAAAATTTGTTGGTTGAGTAATAGGACACAATAAAAATCGACAAATTTTAATAATCGCCCTCTATCTTCTAAACCAGTCAAGCTAGCCTGGATCTGATTTCGCCATTATACTAAGCACTAAAGAAGAAAATAGGACACTAATCTTGGTTTTTTGTATCTGTTACCGTTTAGTTCATACCCTAAAATCCAAAAAAAAACACGATATACAATTTCTAATTAATAAAAAAACTATTTATTTAAAATACTAAATTTAATTTATTATAAAGACTTGTAAATAAAAATTAAAAAAAAGAAGGAATATAGGAAAATTTAATTATTTTAACCCTTTTTATAACTATTTACCTTCTTAATCTTAAAAAAAGTTGTGTAAATAATTCGAATTTAACATTTGCCTGTAATTAATATAGAAATGTTATTCTATTTTGCGTGCGCAAAGTAGGTACTTTGTGCTCCCGTTTGCGTTCTCAAAGTTAAACATTGCGCATGCAATCTGACGTTAAAAAATGTAATTGTTTGTTGGAGCAATGACACATAAACGTTAAAACTGACAAATAATATTTGACGTTAAGAAATAATAAAATTAAAATAATAGTAATTTATGTAACAAATATGCACAAAGATTGGGTGAGTGCGGCAATCCCATGAGTAAAAAAGATGCTTTATGCATGTGCTACACACTATATTTTTTCCACGACCGTAATTTTTTTCTCAAAATGCCATTTTATACATGTTTTATTTATCTAAACTTATTAATTTTAATTTTTTCAGCAAAACCAAAACTGACTTCGAACGTTTTGCTTCATTGCTAAATTTTTAACGAAATCCATGATGGCAACTGCTTAAACGCTTAACACTAGTTGTAGACTAACTATTTTCTTATTTTTTGTTACATTTATCCCATAAATCATAAAAATAATTTAAAGAATATATACTGCAACATCAGAAAGAAAAACTTGAATATGAAATGTCATTATGTTCTAAATTTGCAACTGCAACATTGACAAGTCGCTTAATTTTAGTTTTCAATTGCATTAAAAAATCATAGCCTCCATATGTTTAAACATACAATTATTCTCTTTATAACTATGCATTTATTATTTAATTTTAGAAATTTTTTTATAGAAATTATACTAAAACAGTAAAAATTTCTTTTTAATTTCTTAGTTATCCAAATTCATTAATACTAATATATTTCAATAATTTAACCTAAATTTATTTGCAAACTGTCAAATTTTAAAACTAGTGACACATGAACTAAAAGAAATAATGACGAAATTAAAGGTAACTTGGCCGTTGGGTTCAGTTAATGTCGCATTTACTGTTATATTGCATAAATTTATATTTAAGTTTATTGTAGTAGGCAGTAAAACAAAACACTAATTCAAAGTGTGAAAAAAGCCTCGAAGTGGTAAAAAAGTTACTTTTTACATTACATTTACAATCTGGTCTTACTTTAGTGCCGTGTAGGTAGGTATAATAAAAATTATATCTAATATTTTTTAGATTTAAGTTGTTATATTTTAAAAACTATTAAAGAGAGATATATCAAAATGGGCATTTTTGTAAAGCTTAATAACATACCTTTTAATGGTAACATAAATTACAGTTGTTTAATTTAAAAGAAAAGGGTATTCGTTTATTTTTCTTGCGTTTTTATTATTTATTTGTTTCGACAAATCAAAAATTTTTTCTATTTTTTAATTGTCCATATAACTGCACATTTTTTTGAAAAAACGTATAAAGCATATACATGCTAACCTCGTTTGTGACAGATAAAAAACAGATTTGGATTAATTTTTTTTAAATTTGATGTAAGGCATTTTGTCTATGCCGAGCCAATAACGCACGTCTACAATTTTAGAATTTCAAAACAAAAATACGCACAACTTCTTTATTACGTGCCCCGTATATTTAAAGATTACTTTTGATGACATAAATTAAAGACCTTAAATTCAATGCCATTTAGGTATTTAAAAGTTATAAGTAAAAAACTATTAAATTATCTCTATAATGGTACATGAGATACGCTATGAATATCCATAACTTTTAGAAGTGGATTTTTATCCAGGGCATATAGAACCCTTTATGTATCGTTAGGCTTTGTATATAAAACCTTTTAAAGCAAAATCTCATTTTTGGCATTTTTGGCACTTAGACCCTTTTAAAGTTAAGGTCTTTAATTATCATTATGAACCTTAAGTTTTAACATTTATGACATATTAACAAGCGTTAAAAACAAATTGTTTTTAATTCTGCACAGGGCTGTATAGTTTTTTCAATGTTTATTTTTATTGTGTTTAGTCGTTTACAAATGTTATATCATTTTTAAAACAAAAAATACTTTTAAGTGTTTATTAATATGTTTTATTATTAGTTTATACGAAAGTACTTTTGACTATTAGTTTTAAAAATAGAACCCACGACCAGTACTTCAAATCTATTTTTAAAAAGAATATTTATTAACAACTTTAAATGGAAATGTACAGCACGCAAGTCAGTATGTCTCCTAAATATCGATAGCTTACCTAAAACAATAACATCAGTTCCCTAGCCTGTACCTGTATTTAAATTAGGAAAATATTGGGTATTAATTAAATAACAAAAAATAACCACACGTCTAGCAAAAATAATACTAAACTTAAAAAAAGAATAAAGAATAACATACCTCTGGGTAAAGAAAACATACGCAAGAAATGTATTTTAAAATTCAATAAATATTATGCAAACCAAAAAATAGCGACGCTACCGAATTTTGGCCAAACAATTATTATACCAAAACGTACGATTTATATTAATTAAATCCAATTTTATTTTCTTGCATAAAAATCCTAATACACAAAATGTTTTTAATGTTTAGTTATTTATTTTTAGAGATAATGGAACTTGCAGTGAGTCAATTTACTTTTGGAAAAGACCACTACAAATTAGAATCTTACCAAAAACATAAATGTAAAAAGGTGAGCGGAGATCAATTCTAAAACTATTTTTGGCGGTTGGCTTTGCCGCAAATAAGAATGGAGATCTAAATAAGTTACAACTTCTGTAGAAAATCCAAATAGGTATTTATAGGAACAAAATATCATTATAAACAAGTATGAAACTCTATTTCTTTGTTTTATTGAATACCTTTAACAATTGCTGTTAGTTAAAAATGTAAGATCTTTAAGTAATAAATAGGTTAGATTTGACTTGACAAATTTTTATTATATTAGTTATTTTTTTGGTTATTCAACATAATATATATATATATTTTTTTATTCTGATAAAAACTAGCCAAGTCAAATCTAATCTACTTTAGGATCTTACATTTTTATTAACAACAATAATTGTTATAGGTATTCAATAAAACAAAGAAATAGAGTTTTATACTTGTTCTTAATGATATATTGTTCCCATAAATACATATTTAAATTTTCTACAGAACTTGCCACTTATTTAGATCTCCATTCTTTCTGTGGCCAAGCCGACAGCCATGCCTAATTGAGGCATTGACAGCCAGAGCGGACCATCTGACAATTAAAAAATGTACCTTAAAGAGTATTTTCAATGGCATAATACTTATTTATTAGAGCCCAATTAGGCTAAAGATTAATAATACGATAGTGGGTACTAAGTCATCTTTATTTCTGATAAATAAGTTTTATACCATTGAAAATACGCGGAAAAGTACATTATTTTAATTGTGGGATGGTCCGCTCTGGCTTCTAACGCCTCAATTTTAGTAAGAAGTGTAAAGAAAATAAATATAAAACGATATAATTACCACTTACCATTCCATTTCTTTCATGCTTTGTGTATTCAGTTTGTTTATTGGGGCGGCAACAAAATGAGGAAATATTGTGTTAGTTGTCAATATATTATTGATAATTAAAAAGAAAATGAAAAGAAAAGGTATGTTTTCTCTCGAGATTTGACCGGGGACTTTTAATATAATTTTAATTTTAATAACATTTTATTTATTTTATTGCCTATACATTTACATCTACAATTTGATACTTATATATGATGGTCTTAGAGTAAAGAGGACTGCCAGCCGCTGCGCTGCCCAGACAAAAAACCTTGCTGAAGCACAGGTGTGCTGATCGTGACGTAGAAAGTAGAATAAAAGTGCTATATTGATGGATAGCACTGTTTCGAGAAATATTTACAGTGCATTTATATTGTTTGACCCTTGGCGTAGATGTTTGTTGCATTTTTGGAAGGTGTTGTTATTGTATCCAAAAACCCTCCCAGTTTGGCGACTGTGATAACAACTACAACACGGATCAATTTATCACAATAAATATCTATTTGTAACGGTAAAATAGCTATAATAAAAATAAACTTTTTTTGTATGAAGACCTCTCTTATTTTTTTTTAATTTTCATATTTTTTCTATATATCAATCAGTCAGTGGAATATTGACGACATTTGAACCTTAATATCTTTATAAATGTTTAAGCTAGAATTATTAAATTTGGGCTTCTGGTTGTTAAGAGTATAAATAAACGCACGCAGTTTTATGTGTTTACGTTAAATAGGTTTTAAATTATAGAGGGGTCAAAAGTGGCACCAAGTTGTTCGTGTAATATTAGATGCGGCGCTGTTGCCAGTTCTTGCTGCTTGAACTTGGCTTGACACGCTGCTGCATGTCTTGAGAAAAAAACGCAATGAACATACAGAACGGAGTAAAACATCAAGATCACGAGTGACTGAACTTGCGTGGTCAAAACATCACCACATACAGTAGTCGGAGGCCAAAATTATTCATCAAGAAGATTACTGAAAAAGGGTAAATTTAAAAAAGCTGCTGTAATTTTAAACAACAAAATATATTAGTATATTTTGTTGTTTTAGGAAGTCTAGTATCGACATACAAATATCTGGCAGCCGTTGCTAAAGCGTGAAAAATCTGTCAAGTTTCGGTGAACAACGCATAGTATATAAGTCGTAGTTTTTTACGAGTAGTTTTAGGTATCACGTGACAACGATTGAAGATAGATACCATCCGAAACGTCGTGTATCAGTTATAAGTAAATGCAATAGAAGTTCAAGAAAGTAGTATTATTGATCATTAATGTTACCATTAAAAAGATCTTTAAGAAAATGGCACAAGTGTATTTAACTTTCTTTTTAATATTTCATATCTCTGGTCCATTTTGGTTTCTATATTATTGTTAGTATTACGATTAAAAAGATATTTTAAAGATATTTAGGAAAATACCATATTAGTACATCCCACTTTATTAGTTTTATAAATATGGCCATCCAAATCGAGTATTTCCGTAACTTTGAAAATTGAGCTGTTTAAAAAATAAAACGGGGATCATTAAATAAATGCACTGTTCAAGTAAGTTTTTTTTATTTAAATAACCTTAAATTGGCTGCAAAAATAAAAAATTGGATTATCATATTTTGGAATTAAAAATTTGTACCTGTATTTTTACCGCACCTGTCTGGCCCCACATACCGCACCAAGGACGCACCGTGCATGGATTTACAATAATGAAGGAAAGTGGGGCAGATTAAAGGTCAGGTGACACATAACCGCAACGAGCCCGTGGCCGTGCGTTTCCCTGGTGAAATTTAGGAGGATGGGTTGCAAAAAGTTTTATATTTAATCAAACTGCAGTAGTTTAAGTCAATTATAAATTACAATATAAAAATTAATTATCTTTATAAGTAAAAATATTTTACTTTTCTTTTATTATTAGTCCTTATTTGTCTTTATCTAAAATTTCTTAAATGTATGCGTATAGGTTAAAAATCAGCCTGTATATCTTCTTGTTTAAATAAAACAGATTTTCCTACTTATCTACGTTCCTTTTTATTGAAACTTTGTTGTGTTATTGTTTATATAAGGTCTTTAGAAGTTTATTGTCACACCTAAAATGTTACAACACTATGATATCAGAAAATAGTCTCTAAATAATGACGAGAAAAGTCATAAGATTACATATAAACACACTATCGCCGCCAAATCTTCACTGACGACTACGTCACGAGCGGTCATCCTTGACGCCTCGACTGGCTAACGTTGTGCTTATGGAAATAAGCTATCCTCTGTATGTATCGTTCTTGAGATGCCTGTACCATATGTGTTAACCGGGGTATACACGGTCATGCAAACCTGAAACGCACTTGCATGAAAGCAAATGTCAAATCAAGCTTTTGATACACACGATTCAGATGTACCTGTCAGATCAGCGTCAGTTTTGGCAGCTAATGGTGTGATCAATCTATAAATTCACGCAATACATCTTCCTGGCGCCAAAGAGCCATTTTGGTAACTCAAAACCAACAATATAACCCCGTAAACGACGTTCCTAAACTGGAACTTTAACTGACGTGTCCTACACATGCACAAGTTTGCACGACGCGCGCCATTAAAAATACACACGGTTAAATTTGCTTGCGATCTTTGGCTTTTTTGACAGATGTGACAGTTTTGCAAGACCGTGTATACTCCGGTTTAGAATACGATAACCTTGTATTTAAAAATGTTCTTATTCAGTCTTCTCTAGGGTACGGTTTATATTCGCTGTATAAAGTAGCAAGTTTACAAGTATTATCAACTAATCTCCAAGATGGAAAACATACATTTTTAAGTGTATTTGAGGAAAAACAAGGCAATAACTACTTACTTTCCAAGAAACTTATTCGACATTAATGCGCAAATATAAAAGCCAATTTTAAAGTTTCCTCCAACTTTTTAATGTACTTTGCTAAGAACTATTCCCCGGCTGTCTTTCTTTTGCAGCTGCTTTTCAAAAATTGAATAGATGTGACAAGTAAAATTAGGGGAAAAATAATGGTGTTTTTTTATTAAAATGTTCTTTATAAGAATTTAGTTAGTTTTTGTAACAAAGTACCATTAGTCCCTGGGCTAGTAATAAAGTGGACTTCGTCACAATAAGAACACTTTAAAAACCTTTTAAGGAGAATTTCTTTTAAGGAGACTACCACGAATATTCATACCGCCATATATGGAAGCAGGTGTTGGACTGGGCGAACGCGTCAATTTTTTTATCGTAAGAGTTTACCACAATGTACTTCACGCCAGTTTTAAATATTTTGCCAAAAATGATAAGGCTAACAGTCATTAAATCATAGGGATCAAACACATGTGTCTGGTATCGGAATAGGCGGGTTTCGTGACTACTACTACTTCTACGGTTTTTAGCACAATGTTTATTGATTGCATATAAAACATTGTGGTAAACTGGGTAAGAAAAAAGTGATACGTTTGCCCATTCTGACACCCGAAACACTTGACATTGACAGGCTTGATTAAAGTGCTGTTTTATATATGGCGGTATGAATATTGGTAGTAGACTCGTCAAAAGAAACATCGCTAAAATGGTTTTAAAAGTGTTCTTATCAAAAAGTCTATTTGATTACTGGCCCAGAAACTATACATAAATAAATAAGATACGACTATTAATTTATCTAGATATTTTTTTAGAGTTAAGGTTGATTTTAAATTGATTTAAAATTAATAATAATAAGTATAGTAATCAGTCTGTAAACAATTAAAATTATCGAATGTTTGCCTAGAATCGTTTATTTAAAAATATTTTACTAGCCACGTCGGCGTCGTAGCCAAGGTAATATAAATACATTTACGTTTAAATACATTTATTGGGTAATATTGTGAATATAACTTGGATATTTTTTATGCTACCGAAAATTAAAAAAACAAAATCAGCTTTTACAAATAATTTGTATTTAACAAATTTATACCAAATATACGAGCCCCGTTTCAGTGAAGTTGGCGTAGCTAGCTTAAACATCTAATTATGTTAGATTTTTTTCCCTGTAGGACTTTTCCAAAAGTCAGACTAATAAAACTTATTAAACGTCTCTAAACTGCATGACAGGCAGTATGGATTTCGCCACAAAAGATCTACAGCAAATTTTCTTTCGTTCGTATTACACTGCTGGAGTAAGTCTCTTAAGTTTCTAGAAGAGTCCCAGATCGTTGCTCTCGATATATCCAAAGATTTTGACCAGGTGTGGCATGCCGCACTTCTCAATAAACTTCCCTCCTATGGTCTTTCAACTAAACTCTGTACTTGGCTCTCTAGTTATCTATCTGATCGACGTATATCAATTTTTGTGGACGGCCATTCTTCAAGCTTTCAAAGTAAATGCTGGAGTGCCTCAGGGCTTAGTTCTGGCACCAACATTGTTTCTTCTTCACATCAACGACCTTCTCTCGCCCACAACTAATTCCATTCATAGTTTCGCCGACGATAGTACTCTTTACTCCAGTTTTCAGGTTCCTACACCCATCACTAAACCTGATTTGGAAAACAAACGCAGAGCGATGCAGAATCTCTTTCGCAGGATCTTAATTTAATATTGGATTGGGACGCCAAAAATCTCGTCCATTTTAATGCATCCAAAACACAATCATGTTCCCTGTCGCGAAAAGAGTCATCAAATACACATCCTCTACTTATGAGCGGCCAAGTTTTACAGAGCAAAGACACCTTTAATCTTGTGGGCGTCACATTTGAAAGTAACCTTAACTGGCACAAACACTTTGTATCTATAGCCACGGCAGCTTCAAAAAGCTTGAATCTCTCTTTCGAGCCAAAAAGTATTTTTCCCCTTCTAATTTATGCACTTTATATGTGTGCCAAATCCGACTTTTCGGAATATTGTTCTCATATCTGAGACATGACGTCCCCCACAACCCTAAGCATTCTTCATTCTATTCAAAGAAGAGCTATTCGTCTTATTAATGATCCTTCACTTACAGAAAGGCTTTCCTCTCTTGCCCATCATCGGGCTGTGGGGTACTTATTGCTTTTTATAGGTACTTCCCTGGCTTTTGCTCTAAAGAATTGTCCAGTATAGTTCTTCCACTTACGGTTCCCAACAGAGAAACTCGTGGTTACGCGCGTATGCATCCCTATACGATCCAACTGGACAGGCCCCGAACTTCCCACATTGTTCGTTCTTTTATCCCTAGAATTTCTCTCTTTCCTTTCTCCCCAAATCTTCAAGTATTTAAGTCCCGTGTCAACAAACTCCCTCTTACCTCGCTTAAGACACCCACGGTACGTTAGTATTTAGGCTTTTAGCCTTCATGGTTTGTCCAAAGTTAAAAAAAAACTAAGGTCAAGCCTTTAAACTTTCCGTAAAATCTCAATATTGCTGTACGTGTCAAGGAATTGAAAGAAATTGAGATTTTACGGAAAGTTCAAAGGCCTGACCTCAGTTCAGTAAACCTAAGTTTAAACCCGCTTTGTACAACGGGCCTAACTGTTTTAGCATTTATTTGATGGTTTAAATCATAATTAATGTTCTTGTATTGGCACAATTTTTCTAGGGTACGATTTGGACCACCCTGTGAATACTTTGGGAAACAGCGAATTTTAAAACCTAATTGTCCCTTAAAATATATGCATTTTTATTCAACTAATCCATATTTTTATCTTCTATCCACGTTTTTCAAAAATGTATTTAGTAAAATGTAATATAATTAGCTTTGTTATGTTATTCAGTGATGTCACTCTGGAAAACCCTTAACCCAAAATATCACTCGTGAGCCCCCGAAATTTTTATAAAAATATTACAAGTAGCAATGGATTTCTAATATACTACAATACCAACAAACTATCATCGATGCCGTTTTTTTTTTAATGCAAATGGTGCAGGGTCTTATACAATAATATATCAGTTGGTCCAACTTCGCTAAAACAGTGCTCGTACATATGTATGTTACAAAAGACTTTTTATTTTAATTTTTTTATACCTTTTAGGACTGGTATTAGTAATAATTTACCTAATAAGTTAAAAAGCCTAAAATATTTTTGGATTTAACTTTTTAAATCACTAAAAATACAAAAATAAAAAATACTTTAATAAAACCTGTTTAACTTTTAAAAAGGGTATTTTTTTGTAGGGGTTGAATTAGGTTACCCCTATTTTCTTAAACTATATACCTGCTGCCTAAAAAATTAATAGCAAGCATGGTATATGTTTAAAAAGTACTAAACGATTTTATTTTTATTATTATTTTTAAGCGTAATGGTAGATGAAAACAACAAATACAACATCCCATTTATTTTAAAAGTAAATACATGTGTTCTGCACCTAATTTTGCTTAAAAAATGTTATGTATAAAAAAGTGGAGTGCTTAATGTAAAAAACAAAGGAGGTAGTCTGGTAAAGTGCCACATTTATTATAAAACATTTGAAATCTGCATTCTATCAATAATCATCAAGTATAATAAAAATGTTTATATTTTGGGTTTTTCCCCATTGGGGTACATATTATTTAATTACATTTGTTAAAAGTTTATGAAAAAAAACAAAAGAAATAGCCTCCAGCGTGCTTTTTTAATATAAAAAATTAAAATACCAGTTAAAAATGTTAATTTTTTCAAAATAAGTTTTTATAATAACGACTGAATATTTATTGATAAAAAAAAACAGTATATTTTAAATAGTATAAAGTATATAGTTTCTAAATTTTAGCTTAATTAAACCATTTTGAAAGAAGATTAAAATTAAAAACCGATGAAACAGTTTTTTTTATTGTCGACAACTTTGGTTTTTAACTTTTCTAATCGGATGCATTGTTAAGCTAGAAATTGCAAATACATTTTTACCTTAAAAACTATCCCGCCTATATTTTCTTACATGAATTTAACTAAAGTATGTGAATAGTTTGCTGTAGGGATTTTTTGCAATCAGGTATCTTGCCTGGACTAATTATATAGGGTGTGTCAATTTTTGGTAATTTTTTATGGGTTTACTATGTTTTTTTTAAATCCATTTACTATAGCTTCGCTTATAAATTAGATAAAAAAAGTTTCCATCCGGTAAGTAAGCAAATAAAGGTAGCTTTCAATTTTGTTCTTGTACTAGAGAAAAGACTTAAAAATAAACTAAAATTTTAAATTTAATAATAAATAATGTTCTATTTTATTATTCGCAATCTATTTTTTACCTCTTCCTATCAGCAATAACATCGACGCCGCGCCGATTACATCTAAAATATTAAACTTTATTTAGCGAAGAGACGACAAAACTTAACTACCATCGTAGCAGTAGCTTATCGAACACATAAAATATTTACTATCTCTAATGGCACATTGTTTACTTTAAAAACTAACTCTTAAAGTTTTCTCAGTTTTAAACCATTATTAAAGAAAAGTTTTAAAATCTACGTCTATAATAACAAAAATGTCAAGTCAGTTTAGGTGTTCATGGTTGTGTATTTTCAAGTTTTTAAATGGAGTCACTACCATTGTTAAAAGTGTGTTAAGTTTTTTATAGTTTTGTTGGGGTTTAGTTGGTCTTATAAGTAGTCGTATAATATTATGTGGTTAAAAGCTAATACATTTCTTGACCCCCACTTTTGTTTAGAATTTGGAATATAATTTAGAGGCTATAGTCTAGTCGCGAGGTTGATTTTCGGCGAAAAATAGTTACAATTCTTCTAAAATTATGGTTGATAGCTTAAACGATCCTAAATGACATCTAAAAAGACGTGTTTTTATCTTATTTTTGCAAAAAAAATACAATTGGTATTAACAATTAATTGAAAAAAATGCTGTCCAGACTTTTCAAGAAATCTCAAAAGGGAAAAGTGATAGCTTAAATATTATAGAAGTTTTAAAAAAACAGAAAATTGTAGTTAAAAAGTTTTTTTTGGAATTGTAGCTCAATAATTATATATATTTTTTAACGTCAAAATCGGCTTTCGCGCTGCGGTTTCGGCATGCGCGATCAGCCACTGTAGTGAGCATGGGTTTTGAATAATTTAATAATGCAATTAAATAATAACTTACAAGTTTCAAAAAATTTTAATGTTATCCAAACACTTAAAAGAATATTTTTCGGTGATAATAAAAGTTGTATTAACATTTTCCAAGAAGTTAATTATTTGTTAATTATTCGTTTTTACGGGTTTCGGTTGTCATAAAAGGCGGTTTAAAAATTGAATTATTTAATATATAAATTTTTTGTTTCGACGAGCTCTTCTTATTTAGGCTTTTAATAGAGTAATGCAACTTTTTTTCTTAGGTTTATTATTTTGTTAGTTAGAACTTTTTAATTTAACATTATTTTAACAAAATCTTATTTTTGGTTATCTTACAAAAATTCTAATTACCAAAATATTAAACTTAAAGAAAAAAATACATACTTTTATTACGTGCCCAAATGAGAAGGGCTTCACGTAGCAAAAAATTTATAGATCAATTATTTAATCTTTTATACTGTCTTTTATGACAACCGAAACCCGTAAAAATCTAATAATTAATAAATGAATAACTTTTAAAAAATATTTATACATCTTTTATTGTCGCAAAATTAATTTGTTTAAAGTGTTAAAATGACATTTTTTAATTTTTAAATTATTATTTAGTTGCATTAATAAATTATTTCAAACCACCATGCTCACAACAGAGGCGGATTGTGCATGCCGAAATCGCCGCGCGAAAGCCGAATTTTAACGTTAATAAAATTACGGAAATTAGAAAATGTTTTACTAAAGTTTCCTGCTCTTTCAAAAACTTTTATCATATTTAAGCTTTGGTGAGTACTTGTGAGCGGGTTTAAAATATTATTAATGAAAAGTTTAAAAATATACGTCTCTAATAAGAAAAATGTTAAAACAACTAGTTGTTCATGGTTTTGCTTTTTAGGTTTTTCCCAATAAAGTTAGTATTAAAAGTGCGTTAAGTGGTTTTCCCTTAAGCATTTTTATGGGAAAGGTAAAGTAGGTAAATAAAATATTTCCATTAAGTTAAAAAGTATTTTACCATTAATTCTTTAAATTATATTTTACCACTAAAAAAATGAATTGTTATTATGAGTACACACAAAAAAATGTCTTAATTCAAATCAATTTGCTAAATCAAGGATATTAGTGCTTTATTTCTAGATATGATTTTCTCGATGCGATTATTTAAGTTTAAATGTGTTTTAAGTAGAGACTAGCAATATTACTTTGTCTTGGCCAAAGATAATTTAGTTTCCTTCTGTAAGAAAAGGTAATCTTTAATATCGCTTATGTTATTATTCTTTATTTAGGACAAACTGTGTCTTATTTAAAGAATAATATATCTTCTGGTAATAAAGTACTTGGTTTCGCTCTTACATAAAAATAACGATTTATCATCACAGATCATTGTTTTTACAAAATCATAGGAACTCTGGCCATTAATTTCTTTGGACATGCGTAAAAATTCTAAAAGTGAGCATACACAGAGGCTTTTCTAATTGCGGCAAAAAAACAAGGGCAAATTTCAGAGGTAATTCTATTAAAAAGAGTGCATATAAACATTGGCCCGGAAATGTACTATTTTCTAGGTACAGGGTGTTGATAATATTTTTTTTTAATTGGTTTTTTAACCATATTCTAAATATTTCTTAATGCGCAATGTTATTAACAACGTGAATAAGTTTTATTTCCAATAACTTAATTAAATTTATTATGTGCAGTGGCTCCATGCAGAAGTGGTACATAAAGAAGTATTCTTGGCAAGAATAATGTACGCCACTGACTTTGGTTTAATTTTTATATTTTTTTAAATAAAACAAATGCAACTTCTGTTCATTAACTATTTTTACGTCGCTTGGTTTTTGAAAAATAAAATCTTCTAAATTACATATTCCTGGACAATACAAAAAACATTTTTTTAAGTTTAACACCCTGCTTCTTGAAAAAAAATCCTGAACCATATTTATAAAAACTTTTTAAAAAATTAGCTGGTAAACATGTTAAAGCACTTTTTAGATTGGTGAGATGGTCCAGTATGGTTTTCAACGCTTTTTTTTGTAGGTTTTACTAATCTAGTATAAAATAAAAAAAACCCTGTATAAACAACTCTTTATAACAGCGACTTACCGCAAATTCTTACGCTTGTTAATTTTTGTAAGGTTTTATGGTTTCGACCGCATTTTGATAATGACTTAAAGCACGAGAAAGCAGGAAAGCAAGTTTTCACAGGAACTATTAGAGACCGTAATTGGTATTTATTCGTGCTATGATCCTTGCCTATTATTTTCCATAATTCCTAGCAAGCTGCCTAAAGAGTAATGTACATAAAATGCTAAGAAGGCTCCCTATACGGTGTATTCTAAAGAAAACAAGCGATTCCGTTATTTCTGTACTTATAGGTCCTGAAACACGTGAATTTTGACTCATATTTAACAAATTATTATTAAAATATATTATTGGTTTATTGATTTTCTTAACCTTTACAGACGTCAAAATTTTTAATGAGATAAGTCAAGTGCTACCTCATTTTAAAGGGGTTTAAATTTTCTCTTTAGTTTTTATCTTTTTTTTAAATAGTTTTTTAAACCTACAATATTTTTATTATTTTTTTTAATATGAATATAAAATTTGGTACGTAGGTTTATTATAAAAATGTGCATTGTTATAAGTAAATTTAGTTGTTTTTAATCACTTTAGGTTTAGCCGCAAACGACCTTAACTTTCTTATTTTAAGGGAGACACCCAGTATATGTTTATTTATTTTTATAAGAAAATTACCTTTACTTTGAGTACAATTACACAACATTTGCTTCTTTTGGACACATAAACATTAAATATTTAATTAATAGTGCTATTCGTGCAATAAAACGATTAAAAATTATCTATTTATCCATGATTACTAGTACCGGTATGGTACTTTAAACTAAATCTGCAATGTGAAAATTTAAATTGAGGTATTTCTTTAACTTTTTTACAAAAAGTGCTATGTGGCCTTATTACTAGTTAATAATAACTAAAGAAAAATAAGTTAAATATCTTAAAATAGTGCATCTATGGAGATGCACTATTTAAAGATAGGTACTTTACTTTTTTCTGTCCCTACAAGATGTTTCATTTTACTTTCTCTTTTGGACAGCGTAGTAGTTACCACTACGAAGAATATGCAACAATTGCTACCTTTAAAACTATTACTATAAAATGCCATCTGGATAATGTCATGCAAATTTATTTAAAGCAAAGTTTACCGAAGAGCACAAAAGATTAAAACTCTGTTTTTTAATGACCCTAAGCTGTCAGGCTTAAGGGGAGGGTTAGTTAATTCGTGCTTTAAAAGGTAAATTTTTATGTTTTTTAAAAACACAGTCAACATTTATTGATTAAACTTAATGGCACGTTAAAATACAATATTAAAAGAATATTACCTAAAATTTTTGTTAAATAAAAAAAATACGGCCATAATGGCAATTATTCATAAGCATCATTTTATCTCGGTACTGAATCATTTAAAATCAAAAAATTAAGTTTGCTCGTTAGATAATCGTTTTCCGTAGGTAACGCTGGGCGTGTTTTTTTTTAAATTTTAATTTATCACTTTTTGGAAGCACTTGAAAGTAAAAAACAATGTTTAAAAAAATATCAGCTTATTTGCTTTTATTAAAATAAGAAATATTGAAAAACTTATAAAAAGCATTTTAGCATTACCTTTGAATTATTAAAGGAAAAAGTGAAAATAATTTTTAAGAAATTCACGCAGAAGTTTTGAAGTTAAAATGGTCACCGACTTTAGAAACGTAAGTTGTGGAAAAGGCACTTTGAAGTTAGCTTCGTACATAATAGTCATAGATAAGGTGGTTACTTAAACCTCCGTATCTTCGTTACTTTTGCTTTGATTATTCTCAAATTTTTACCCAGTTTTCCTAAAATATTTTTATTTAGAAAATGTATTAAAAAAAATGTAAAAAAGTTTAAAAACCTTACTTCCTTCTTAAACAGACGCTTTACATAGATACATAAATGTCAGTAACAGGTGAGTCTCCATTAAAAACGGCGTGGATTGCTAAGATCCATTGTTTGAAAGATATTTTTTTATCTTTGGACAATCCACGAAGGCTGAAAGCCTAAATACTAACGTACCGTGGGTGTCTTAAGCAAGGTAAGAGGATGTTTGTTAACACGAGACTTAAAAACTTGAACATTTGGGGGAGAAGGAAAGACCTCCGCTGACAGTAGGTTCCACAGCCTAGAAACTCTAGGGATAAAAGAACAAACGAAATGGGAAGTTCGGGGCCTGTCCAATTGGACCGTATAGGGATGCATACGTGCGGCACCACGAGTTTTTCTGTTGGGAGCTGCAAAAGAAGGGTCTATACTGGATAATTCGTCGGAGCAGAAGCTGTTAAAGTATCTATAGAAAAGCGTTAAATCTCCCACAGCTCGACGATGGGCAAGAGAAGGAAGTCTTTGAGTAAGTAAAGGATCATTAATAAGACAAACAGCTCTTCTTTAATGGCATCAAGAATGCTAAGGGTTTTAGGGGATGCCATTCCCCAGACATGAGAGCAATATTCCAGAGAGGGTCGAATGTGGGAAACATACAAAGTGTATAAATTGGAAGAAGAAAAATACTTTTTGGTTCGGAAAAGAAATGCAAGCTTTTTTGAAGCCGCTGTGGCTATAGATACAATGTGTTTATGCCAGTTAAGGTTATTCTCAAATGTGACGCCCACAAGGTTAAATGTGTCCCCGCTCTGCAAAACCTGGCCACTCATAAGCAAAGGGTGAGTGTTTGATGATTATTTTCGCAACAAGGAACATGATTGTGTTTTGGATGCATTAAATTGAACAAGATTTTTGGCGCCCCAATCCAATATCAAATTAAGATCCTGTGAAAGAGATATCTGCATCGCCCTGCGTTTGCTTTCCAAGTCGGGTTGAGAGATTGGTTTGAAAACCTGAAAAGTGGAGTGAAGGGTACTATCGTCAGCATAACTATAAATGGGATTGGTTGTGGAAGAAAGAAGGTTGTTGATATGAAGAAGAAACAAAGTTGGTGCTTATGTTTTTTCATACTTTATGTTTTGATAAGGTAACGTTTATAATAGAAAATTCAGTGGCGTAGCTACTTTAGGGCTAGGTGGGGCCACCAAGCTTATAGGTCCCCACGGACTCTGAGTTACAAACTAGAAATATAAATGAAGTAAAACAAAATCATCTTTTAAATAAAAACTGAGGTTTAATTTAAAAATAAATTCACAATTTAGAATGCGTCGGTATACAAATGTCATTTTTGTTTTTTTTTAAGTACGTCGAATTGAATACAAATGATTTTTAATACTGTACCTGAAGCCCTTTTTTTCCTAGGATCTCCGCTTACCTAGTTAGGCCACTGATTTTGTTTTTATGTTTCTAATGGTACGTTAAGATCTAACATTTATTGCATAATATTTATGTCAGACAAAGTTCAAGACTGTAAAGAATGAAAAATGTATATCAGACGTTAATTTTTGATCGTTTTTCATTGGGCAAAATTTCTGTTTGACATAAATATCATGCAATAAATGTCAGATGTAAACCTATCATAAGACTCCACTAATTGGACGAAGATGCCCGACAAAGCCGCTTATCAATTAAAATACTTTTTACTATAAAATTAAACATTTTTTAATTAACTTAACGATATACCTTGTTATCTATATTAATATATAAGTCGTAAAGATTTAGATTCTTCTAAATAATAAAATTATGGGTATTAGGATAAACTAAATTATTTTAATTACTAATAAAATTTAAATATCTGCACAGCTACATCGCAGTTACATGGTTTGGTGCCGCCTTGGTTAGAGCAATATTCTCTGGGCGGTCTTACCCGATAACAAATATTTTGTTGCAATTTACTTAAAAAGTTACCCGCTGGGCTGGGCATCCTGGACATCCCCTGCAATGTTTAACGTTTTACACGATCTATTTTTATGCATAAAGTCTATAAAAACCTAACATTATATTTTATTATGGAATTACAGTAAAAAATAGTCTAAAGGCCAATAAAAAGTACCTCGTACTATTTTAAGAAGATTTTGTTTTTGTCATGGGTAGCCGTTAAAATACCCCTGTCAATATTTTCACTCATTTTCATAGCAAATAACTTAAGAACAAATAAAAGCATCAAGATGATGTTGTCATACATAGGTAGATCTAGAGTTTTAAAATATTCTTCGTGTATCTTTGCCATTTTGCTGTGACATTTCATTAACAAAAAAAAAAAATATAAAAATATAATTTTTTATCGCAATTTTGGTGGGTTATTAAATTGGTTATTTGTTAAAATACTTATTGCCTCTTTACATTGTTTTAAAGAGAAAAGATCAAATTTTTAAAATATTAAAAAGTATACGGGTACCTATTTTATTTAAAATATTAAAGTTGCTCTCTATCTAAAAATTGGCCATTTTGTTTTTGTGCTAAAGAAATGTCACAACATGTTGGTGTAGATAAAGAAATAAATTTAAAAAAAATCTACGTGTGATGCAAAACCGCATCCTAATAACTTTATTTGTTCTAGAGTAATTTGCGATTAAAAAAAGGTTAAAAAATATGAAATTTCGTGACTATTTATCTTTTTACATTT
Organism: Listronotus bonariensis; assembly: GCA_014170235.1. Classification (NCBI taxonomy): domain Eukaryota; kingdom Metazoa; phylum Arthropoda; class Insecta; order Coleoptera; family Curculionidae; genus Listronotus; species Listronotus bonariensis. The sequence continues at coordinate 105,003 of JACEGR010001861.1, forward strand.
ATTTATGGAATCTTCATAATTGCTTCATAGATCTTTTTCTGCAGAATTTAGTGGCATATATTTATCAGGGATCAGTAAAGCGTTTTTACCCAGATTTTTAATAAAATGTGAAATAGTTAAAATATCATTCACTACCTAAAATAGCAAAGTAATAAAAACGCAATAAGCTTTAATTCCTATCATATGGGAACAGTTTATAAGCTCGTATTTTTTAATTACCTAATATGTTACCGAAATATCGTGCTACAAATCCACTGAGCTTTTCAAATTAATTAATTAAAAAGTTTTAATTACTTTCACAATAACTACCAATGCTGCCTGCAATGGTGCAGTTGAGTTATTAGAAAATAACATTGTTGTCATTGTGACCGTTTTCACATTTATGTTAAAAATAAAAGCATCTACATAAATAGGTTATATTATTGTTTTTAATAAAATAAACGGTATACACAATACACATGCTACAATTGTAATTAACACAATATGGTGTAACAAAAATTTTACTGGCCTGTGCTAAAAAAAAAACATTTATTATAGCATTTTGTTTACTTAACATTACATCAGTTATTTTTTGATTTCTTTTGCGTAACGTAAATTTTAAATTCTATAGATTTAAAACTCTAGGCAAATTTTTTCACCAAGTTATAGTCGTAGTGTACCAATTTATTAATACAATTTAAAAGATCTTAAAAACATTTAAACATCTATCTCTATCTAACTCTTATATTTATATAGTCATTTTAAATGCGGTTTGAAACACTCGAATGAATACGGGTAACGTGAAATTTTCCTTTTGTTACGTTTTTCTTCTCGTTTCTAAATTATACATACAGGGTGTCCGCTTGTTAATGGTAAACAGATTCCTTATGCCAAAATATGAAGAATAGACCATCCAAAAGTTGATAATAAGAAAGATACAGGGTGTAAAGTGAAAAAATATTTTTAATTTATTTCGATAATTTTTAAAACGTTTAGAATATTTAAATTAAACTTGGTATCTAGGGGTTTTTAACATGGGCTTTTTAGATCTGATTTTAATTTTTATGTGTAAGCCAAAAGGGGCTGACTTCACTATTTAAATTTTTCTAAAATGTCCTAATTTTTCTGTGCTACACTGTATATACCATTTTGGTAAACCAGTTAACTCCCCAATGGTTTTTACACAAAAGGGTATACTTTGAAACAATGGTTTTGAGCAGCCGTTTTCAAGATATTTATTATTATATATTTAAGTGGTGCCTAGTGCAACAAAAACAGCGTCTTAGTCATTGCATTCTTACAAAGTATACCTGTTTTGTGTAGAAAGCATAGGGGAGTATACTGTTTTACTTAGATCGTACATACAGAGTAGCTCAAAAAATTGGGACGTTTTAGAGAAATTTAAATAGTGTAGCTAGCTCCCTTTGCCTACACATAAAAATTTATATTAGATCTTATTAGCTTATGTCAAAAAACCTTTAGATACCGAGTTTTACTAAAATTATCATAACATATCAAAAATTATCGAAAAAAATCAAAATATTTTTTTACTTTGACAGTGTGTATCTTCCTTATTATCACTAATATACAGAGTATTGCTAAATTTTGTTAAAAAAATTAAGTACAAATTATTCTTAAACATGAAAAAAGTTTATGGAAACCTAAACATTGGCAAATTCATTGTTTTCAAGATAAAGAATTTTAAAGCATGTTTTTGTTTATTATCCTAAATATTTTGTATCCAATTTTGTTTTAATTTGTGTTAATGTTATATTTGGCATTAAGGGGCTAATTTATCACAAAAACTCCTATGGCGTTTCGAGCGGCATATGAAGAAATATTTCTAAAAAAATAACCGTACGCTACTGACTCTGTAAATGTATGTAAAATGTTTGTCTTTTCCCTAAATTTGGCAAACACAAATGCAGATTTTATAAAATCCATCCAATTACATAGTTTTAGCCAATAAAAAAGCATTGTGGAAGTGTTTTCAAAATTATTCAGTTTTTTAAAGTTTAACCAATATTTATAGTGAAAAATTCGAAGATCCAGCTTTATAAATTCTGATGTAGAATTTGCCCTTAAATTTGCTTACAACATTAAGTTAAACTCTGTATTTAATTATAGTAATTTCGTCGACATTCAGTATGTATAGGGTATAGATTACAATTATTGCTACTTTTAAATTGTCTAGAAAATAAACATATTGCCATTAAAGTATACTTATTTATTTAAATTTACCAGAAACTTTGAAACTTTAAATAACATAAGAAAATCAAGAATAAAACTACAAAACAAATTAAAAAAAAGCTAGTTATACTTTACAATAATTATCATATTTCAGCTATGGCTGTTTAACTAACCAGACAGAGAAAAATCAATATTCCAGTAATTATCATTATATTTTTTAAGACAGGCGGTTAACAAACACATTTTTTGCCTATAATTACTCCACTGTCTATCAAAAAGTGATGACTCTGCGTGGTTCTAGATAAAATTTAAGAATTTATAAAATTATTTAAATTGCTACAAGGAATATTACCATTGCATCTTGTTGCGTTGTTTTTTTTAAATTTTAGTCTTAAAAAGTGTCTTATAGTTAAGTCAGTAATCAAAAAATAAGTCAAACTTTTTAGAAATAGTAAAAATACACAATTAATTTTTTTTTATGAACGTAAAAGTTGATAAACAATGCAGTTACTTTAAGAACTTAAAATTTAAAATCTTAGCAGCCTATAGAGGGTGTTAGGGAAATAATGTTCGTGACTTTAAGAAATTATTCTAAGCAAAAAGGTAGTAATAAATTATGTCCAAAAACTATTCGTTTTTGAGAAAATAGAGTCGTAAATAAATTTTCCCAAACATTTGGCAACGTTGCAACACAACAGGGATACGAGGACCGTAACTGATTCATCGTAACGTTGGTATAATATTTGTTAAAAATTAGGTCTTAAATTATTTAATATTTTCACAATTATTAAGGGTAATATTTTTTATTTATTAACGCTTAAAAATTACAGGACTTATCGATACGTAGCTGGACACATCACAATTATCCACGGTTATTAGTCACTTATTTAAAACGACGCGATGCATAAAAAAAAGAAAACACAATATGTATAAATCATATAAAGTAGCAGTTAAATGTGTTAATAAATTAATCACAATACTTCTTGTAATCTTGTGTCGAATAGTCAATTAAATTTAAAATTTATTTTTTGGGTTCCACCTTAACTTTACGACGTCTTCCGCGATTGTTAAAAATAGGTACTAGCACTGCTTTTTTCGTAAATGCACCCAGCTTATTCAGAATTGGAATTAGCCTCCCCGTAAAAAAAAACCATATCTTGATACTCGCGTACTGAAAACATCTCTTTTATATGCACGCACTGGTACAGTAATACATACTAAACATTAAATGTGATTTTAATTCAGGTAATTATTAAATACATTTATGTATGTTTGTAACTAATTAAACACCGACGTAGGTATTTATTTTTTTGCCTACCGACCTCATGACGCGTACGACGTTGCCAATTGTATGAGGTATTTTTTTGTTAAAAATTGTATTTAATAAGTAAGAAAAATATTTTTTAAAGACAATTAACTAATAAAAAATATATATATTAATTCATTTTACGGTATTAGGCATATAATTTAAAGTAATTTAGGGACAACATCAATTTATTTTATGACTAAAAAGAAATAAGTTAGGCAATATGTTATAAGGACCTTTTTTGCTTAAAATAATGCAAGGCATACCTGTTATTTTCCTAACACCCTGTGTTACCCGTAATAAGACGATTTAATCAAGTAAGAGTTATATGCGACTTCGCCTAAGCTTAAAATTAAAAGAAAGCTTTAAAAATTTTACCTTTGGGGAGTTGAGACAAGAAAACAAATGATAAAATATAAGAAGCTGTACCAGTATTATATCATGTAGAATAGCCTTCCTAAGTTTCGTAGTCGATTTTTGAATTACTTTGTATACTCGTACAAAACATCTAAAGCTACATGACTTGCCAACCATAAGTGAAAAATTTTTCAATTGAAAGAAGTGTGTGGTTAAAAGTCCTTAGAAGCAGCCCCGCAGGTTACGTGGATAGTTCAGAAACAAGATGAAAAGAGCCCAAAGCATATCTGATAGACGCGTTTAGGATATTGACCTTTAACAGTTAAGAGCTAACGAAACTAACACAACAGCAAAAAGTGGAAAAGAAAAAGGTGTAGTAAACTACGATTGAGTTATGAAAAAACTACGCGGTCATCAGTTTTGTCTCACTTTTAAATTATTCCCCTTTTTGTTGCTTGCACACTATTTAGACGACGCGATTAGACAGATATAGTTAATTGCGGTCTTTATTTGCATAAAACGTATTGCTCTTTCTCAGCTAAATTCTACTATAGTAGTGTCTGCTTGTAACATTTTTTTAATTTTAATGATCCGTTATAATTGACAGTTTTATTACAAAAAACGTCATATAATACGATTTTAATTAATTAAAAATAAACACATACTCGTATAAATAAGAAAGTAAAACTTTTTTTATTAATTTTTCAATTCACTTTATGTTTATTGAGTTAGGAATTATAAATTTCAATATGTTAGATAAACAGGGTGTTACAAAATGTTGTTAAAACATTTTAGGGACAAACTCTACTTTGTAAAACAGAAAAAAAGTGTGTTATAGTTTATTTTGTTGTCTTGCAACCTAACTTTAAAATAATGAAAATAAAATTTTCAACTTTTAAAGTATTTTTTAATTTAAATTATATTATTGCAAGAGCAAAATAGCTTTTCATTAGACATTAAAAGTTTAATTTTCCTAAAATATTTATTAACTTTTTTATTCTAAAGGAATGCCAAATAATATTCTGTTTAAAAAAGTTTATATAAACATGGTTGCGAATATTGTTGCATTGTTTCCTATATCAATGATGTTTAACCTAAATTGCTTTTTATTATTAATTAATATCTTAAATGGTCCTTATCCAATTTTGATAAAATAGGCCATTGTTGTTTGTAGGATTAATAAGCTAATTTCTTTCTTACTAGTATAAATTTATTTAGTCTTAGCGGTAGGGTTATAGCTCCTCAAAAGTAAGTCTTAATGGCTTATAATACATACTGATGGATTAGCAATTTATCCCTTATTAATAGTGTCCATGGTAATTTCTTTCTAATAAGTCAAATTTAGGAGCTACATCTATTTAAATGTAGATATTTGAATTTAATACCTAATAATTAAACTTCGTTTTTGAAACTTTTTAAGCCGTTTTATTTTGCTTCTCTATCTTCTGTTTAATTTGGCTTCTTTTCTTGGACTAGCTTTTGGGTATGGTCGAACTATTTCCAGAGAAAATGTATAAGTTAGACAGGTCAGCTCGTCTTCTTTGTTGCTTGTACAAAGTTCGGGTTGCAACCTTTTTAAATCTTGAGGAGACTCTAGTATTCTTACTGGTATAAGTCCGTATCCTAAAAATTTAAAATAAAAAAAATCATTTTTACTTAAAACCGTGGGGTTAGTTGGGCAACTGTAGCTCAACTAACCCCAACCTGAAAATTTAAAGGAAAAGTAAATTTATTAGAAAACCGGTTAGAATTATATCCAAAATATTTATACATATTAAAACTGCAATAAATTTACTTACGATTAACACTTACCTGATTGAGAACGGAATACATTTAACTATCACAGATAAAATTTTCCGGCTTGCAATTATTTTACTTTTTATTCACAAAATAAATAATACTTACGAATACTTTTCTCGATCGCCGCGTCACCACTAGTGGTCGCACAATAAGTTCCCCTCGCGCAACCCCTTCTTTATGCTATTTGATGCTTTCGCGTGCGGTCGATAGTTTTTGAGATATTTTGATTGCCCAACTTACCTCTATGCTCAACTAGCCCCGCCCTACCCTACTTATGGTAGGGGAAACCAAGAAAAGATTTTAGGATTTACTACAGCGCGGCAGATTAATATACCGGAGAATACCTTGAATATCATAAAAACAAAAATATATTTATCAGCAATTGTCAAGCGCGTCACATTAAGATAGGGTTAGTTAATTACAGGCTAAACAGTGGATTTTTCACTAATCTGACAATTTGAGAGTGACGTAAAGAAAACAGATGGGTCCAAATAAAAACGTTAATTTAACTTTTTAAGCGTGCCTATTTTTTATTTTGAAGAAAATAATTCAGGGATAACGAAAAATATATAATCGAATACGATCCGAACAAATTCCACAAGCTGACATAATAATAGTATTTAATTGATACATTTAAAAGTCTATAGCTACTTCCCCACCGATGAAAAGATATACACCATAAAAAAATTTTCTTCTTATCATCTAAGTTTGCAGCCCAATAGGTCTCTATGACGCTCGAGTAAATTCCCATTTAGCATCGTGAGCTCCCTACAGGAATATTTCTGACAAAAATTTTTAGACGAAAGGGATAAAATATGGAATACCATTTTGTTTTTTAACACATTATTTGCATAAACATTATAAATATAAACTTTTTGTAGTAATTAGTAACAATAATATGTTTGTCTGTTATTTTTAGTTAAATTGATTCATTTTATATTAAGATTTATAAATAAATAAAAAAAACTAAAAAGTGGCGAAGGTAGCTAAATATGGAATAGGTACCCCAAATATGGAATAGGTACTATAAACACCATTAAAAGTTAAACCTAACTTACAAAAACTCTTTAAAAACTTTGGTATAACATAGAAAGCAGCATAAATAATTTTAAAAAATCACAGATTTCGCGTCAGAATTTGGTCCAGCGCAATAATTGTGCCCAGAGCCCACACCCATGCTGTGGGTGTTTTAAGCGAGGTAAGAGGAAGTTTGTTGACACGGGACTTAAATACGAGGGAGGAAGGGAAGACCTTCGCGGGCAGCAGGCTCCACCATTTAGAAACACTAGAGATAAAAGAACGAATAAAGTGGCAGTTCGGCTCCAATCCAGTTAGACCGTAACGCGGGGCATACATGCGACACCACGAGTTTCTCTATTAGGAACCGCCGTACGTAAAGGAACTATACTGGACGGAATTCTTTAGAGCAGAAGCCATTGAAGCACTTATAAAATAGCGATAAATTCCCCACAGGCCGACGATGAGCAAAAAAATGAAGCCTTCTTTTAAGCGATGGATCATTTATGAGCAAAAAGCCCTTTATTGACTTGATTCATTTCTTCCTCTAAGAGAAGCTTTTTAAATTATCAAGAAACCCAATAATTTCTGAATTAGTCCATAATTGGTTACTATGATCTGTCCATATTTGGATTTTCAGACGACTTTAAAATAATTTTTATATTTTTTTATTTAGGAAAGTAATACAATTAAATACCAAAAGAAAACCCACAACAGAACATTAATACTATCTCCAAACTCACTTTTGTACAAATAAAAACGTAGCTTTGATCAATAAAATTAGCAAAAACCGCCGGTAATACCAAATTAATTATAATTTTCGGCGGTCCTCATATACGTAGATATTAAAAACCGGCGGTGGCCGTTTAGCCATCGCCAAATTTAAAACATTGCTGATAGTAGTAACATCACACATATTGACTTTAAATCCTTAACTTTTTTTTAGCTGGAACTTTAACCATTCGTGATTTAACCCATTATTAGGGGTGTGCGAATATCGTTTCCGAAATATTCGAAATTCGACGAATAATTCGAAAAATTTCGAATAATTCCAAACATTTGAAATAATTTGAAACATTTCGAATAATTCGATTTTTTTTTAATAATTCACGAATAATGCGAATTTTTCACTAATTATCAAAATATAAATGGATTTTTATTTTATCCAATTTAGATTTCATAACATCGGGCATCAAAATATTCTACTGACCCATAATATCATTTTTGATTAAAAATGAATTATCCGAAGGAGACTTAATTTTACAGTATATATTTTCTCAATCAGTAACAAAATCTACAGACTGTCCACGGATGGTTAACAAGGGATAATTAGACAAAAATAATTTTTCAAAAATGTCATTCTTTATAAAAAATTTTGCTTGCAAAAAATAGGATTTACAAAGAGAAATTGTTTATTTTGTATACAGGTTTCGCAAAAACCTAAAAATCCTGATTTTTTCTCCAAGAGTAAACTACCTTTATTTTTATTTTTAAGCAAAATATCATTTAAAAAATTTATTTGGAACAGCATTTTGAATGACTTTATTAATGTTACAGGGGCATCAAAAGTTGCATGAAACTAATTTTTGATTTATCAAAAATTAATTATTTTAAATTTTTATAATGAAATGACCGAAAAACTCTCATTATTTTCTTTTCAAACACATGCTTTCTCCAAATTCCTACACAACACAATGTTTCAGACAGAAAACGAATATGATCAAGGGGTTTTCGCCAAATTATGAAGTTCAATAAAATTTTCTATTATTGTTTTTATCGAATACAAACATTATTCTAAATAAATGTTCCTAATGACATTTTGCTTCAAAATAAAAAATAAAGGTAGTTTACTTTTGAAGAAAGATCATGTTGTTTAAGTTTTTGCGAACCCTGTATACAAAATCAACTTTTTCTTTTCGTGAATCCAATTTTTTTACAAGCAAAAAATTTTATGAAGAATGACTTTTTTGCAAAAATTAAATTTTTGATCCATTTGTTCTCTTGTTAACCCCATCCGTGGACAGTCTGTAGATACCATTATTACTATCACAGAAAAAATATAGTTATTTTGTATGTGTTACTATTATGGTAGCAAGAGATCTTTGATCTTTCCAATTCATTTTACCTTTTATAATTGGTAATTAACTTTAAAAAATTATGAGAAAAAGGTTTATACACACACACTGATAAAAAAATATACTTGATTCAGTACCCAAAATCTTGACTTAAGAACAACATCCGGAAGAAAGTTATTTTTTTAAAATTAAAACAAAAGAATAAAATTCTTAAACTAAGAAAAATATTTGAGAACAAGAAAAGTTTTTTAGCTCAAGAATTAGGAATTTATTCTCTGGGCTCCAAAAAATTATATCAATAATTGTTTTATTTATGTAATTAAATTTTATGGTTTAAATAAAATGTATATTATTTGTCAAATTTGTATTTAAATATCAAACATAACAAATCCTAAATTCAATATCCTCAAAATTCGCAATTACTACATTACTTCGTAATTATTCGAAAAAAATCGAATAAATCGAAATTTTGCGAATTATTCGAATATTTCAAATTATTCAAATATTTCGAGTTATTCGGAAACTTTCAAATAATTCGAATTTACGAATTATTCGATTCGAGTTTCGAATCGAATATTGATATTCGATTCGATACGAATAATTCGTAAGTTCGAATTATTCGCACACCCCCACCGATTATTAAACATCTGAAAAGTTGACACTGCAATGCTTTGGTACTTAGGCATAATGTCTTTGTGGGCTGCCAAAAAGATAAAAAATTTAAGTTTTTAAAATCAATTTTGAAAAATTCTGTTAAAAATTATTGCACCTTCATTGGGTACACATACATAAGTTTAATGTAAGCAATAATATTATAGTTAACGATTTGATCATTATTAGGGTATTGTTATTGTATTCGATTTTTAGGTATTAATTAGTTCTTAATATTATTTATAAAAAGTTTGTTTATGAAATTAAATCCCAAAAAAAAAAAATAAAACTTAAAATTTTAAAATAATAAATTACATTTTTTATAGAGTAATGAAGTCGGGTTATAACATATGGTATAAAGTATAAAAATCTTTTGTTTCAGTATTCATATTTACTAGTTATTTTACTCTTTTTTGTTTTTCATTATTAACATTTTATCCGTGACCATCCACTAAAAAACAGTCCTAGTACCTATTTCTCACGTAAACTCTTCGCACAAAACGGCAATGCTACCCCTAATAGGTTGTGCATAAACGAAAACACTCGATTCATAAAAATAAAATACACGCAATTACAAAAAAGTATTTTAACTATTAGCTAAATGACAACGACATAACAAACAAAAACGTTTTGAAATTACATTTACTGCCTTGATTGTTTAAATATCCAGCATAGTTTGCATATATCGGCTAGAGGCAGCGTTGCGTAAAAAATAAGTATAGTACCTTTGTCTTTTGCGATCCCGTCTGAGTTTTCTTATGGGACCACCGCGAAAGTGCACTATTTTGAATAAAAAGGAATTTTTTGAATCGGGTAAAACACACTATCCAGAACCAACAACCAAATAAAAAAATATATGTTTTATATACATGTATTTGTTTATTTATTAAAAAAATAAATACATATTAGTCCTTTCACAAAAATATAATAAATTATAAATTAATTAAGTTATAAAATACAAAGTTTCAAAATACTGAACGTAAAAAAATACGATTTTGGGGTTTTGGGGTATTTACCAATAGATTTAGCATTGCTCCGGTTTGTTTTGGTACATGATAACATGTAGCTCTAAATTTCTAAATTTGTTGGAAATATATTATTGCTTTTTTAAACATATTTAATCCAATCCTGTACTATTCTCGCTTTTCTCGCTTTATCATTATTTTCTAAATGTGAGTAAAAGAGAGCCGGGTTGGGTTGATCAGAATCATTATTTTTCAAGCATATTCGTTAATTGATTTTGACATTTAAATTTTAACCCGTCAATATTGAATATGTTAAATGCTGGTTATTTGCGAATATTTGTAAGTGTTATATTGATTTTCAGACATTATCTCAAAACTTTTTGTCTACAAACATGTCTAAAAAGTGTATGGTTTGTAACAAAAGCTTTTTCAAAGAGGCTTGATATTACCACTTATAATTTATTTGTTCCTATCATTTCAGTGTATTAACGTAAAGCTACAGGAATTATTTTCACCAATCCTAACACAATTTACAATAAAACCCTTTAGATAATAGGCCTACTATACAGGGTTAGGAGAAAAAACTGAAATGTTGGATTATCTTAGCAACCATCAAATATAAATTAACCAAATTTTGTGCCAAGGGGTAACTGAATATGAAGCATAAAGAAAATATATTTGCAAGATTACCAAATTTATAGTTTTTTTAAAAGTTCGTGCATTTTAAAAATTTAACTAATATACCGTATTTTTGTTATTGTAATCAATTTCCTGTATCAACTTTATCATGACCTTAAACTATTGTCTTTTTACTTCTGGTAATTTCGAAAATATGGCAAACAGGTATGGTCAAATATCTTAGAATCGATTCAATCAAAATTCGTTGGGAATTGCATTTGCAATATTTTATTATTAAATTTTCTAATTTTCTTGTCTTGAATTTTTTTTAAATCTTAAAAACGTAGTCAAAAATGCTATTCATGAAATTAGAAGGCCCAGTTCTACCCCTGTACTAATTTTGATGAATATTGGTTTAATCGTTTTTAAGATAATTTTCCATACCTGGTCGTTTCTGTATTTAACCCCGGTTCCATACCTTTAAAATTACCCGAAGTAAGAAAACAATAATATCAGGTCATAATATAGTTTATACAAGCAGTTAATTACAATAATAAAAAATAGGGTATTTATAATTTTAAAATTCTCTTACCTACAGAGAAAACTATAGACTTGACAACCTTGCAAATACATTTTTAAATTTTTAATGGTGTAATTTTTTTATTCCTACTCATTTTTTAGGTAATATTTATTTATAAAGTAATTAGGTTCTCTTAGCTTAAAACTGTTGATGTATAACAGCTTTATTTTTTCAAAAACCTAATGTTGAAATACTGGCTCTTATTACCTATTTTACATTTAATTCCTGCAAAAACTTTCTCAAAACTTGACAACACGAAGTCCCAATGTTGCGGACGCAGGCCCTTATGAGATTTTATAAGCATGCAATTCGTTGATTTTGGGCAAGTTTTACCCATATTTATTTTTATTACTGATAATCTACATACACTGTGATTACAAAGGGGAAAGTCATTAAAAGCTCAACTTGGTTTGAAACCTAAAATGTAACCATCAGACATTAAATTGTGTGTCATTTGCGGGGTTTGACAGGAAAGGTGATTATTGCTTGAGGGTAAATCGGTAAATATTGTTTAAAAGTACACTGACATTTTTCAAATGTAATACAACTCACAGAGAAAATTTTTGCATATGCCTAGTTTTCTTGATAAGCTTTAATACAAAATGCTTTAATTTAAATGGCCATATCTCTTTTAATAATTAGGTTACAAAGACAAATAAAAAGAAAGTATTAAAAAAGTAAAGCTATAACTTTGGCGTAACAGTTCTTAATTACTGTTAACAATACATCTTACAGGGTTATTAAAAGTTAAAAAAATAATCATTTTTAATCTTTCTTGAATTTATAATAATAAAACATTAAAAATAAGTAAGGTTAAAATTATTAATTTATTACCAAAACAATTTTTAATCACCCTGTAGAGTGTATTGTTAACAGTAAATAACAACGGTTACGCCAAAGTTATAGCTTCACCATTATTTAACATTTTCTTTTATGAATTGTCTTAATAACCTAATTTTTAAAAGAGATATGGCAATTTAAATTAAAGGATTTTTGTATTAAAGCTTATGGAAAAATAGAGCATATGCGGCGTGTGTATTTAAAACAAAGGTAATTGTTTTAAAAGTTTCTGCTTTAATTTTGACAAAATTTGATGCACGGGGATTTTTGGGGCACTGATCACGAATCTAAAAGAATTTTTTCTGTTATTTTACACGTTTTTTTAATTAAATTTCAAATCTTTTACACCTAAACACTGCAACCCTGCATTCATCTATGTGTATGAATGGGTGCAGACATAATGACTTGATTTGAAGTAAACCTATTATATTCATAAAAAAGGCATAAAATAAATAAAATAAACATGATTTTAAAGGTTTTTTTTTAATTGTTAAATGAAATACTGTATGCCAATTTAGTGTTATATTGGGAATTTTGTGCAAAAAGAAGGGGGAATATAGTTAAAATAGGGATAGTTTTTATTTCAACTTTAATGACAAACATCTTCAGATCAGAAACATTTTCGAAAATAATTTTTTTAGAATCGTGATCAGCGCCCAAAAAAAACCGTATACCAAAATTCGTCAACATTGAAGTTGCTGCAACTTTCCAGATAATACGCAAAATAAATAATACTTAAAATTAGTAAATGTATTATATTATTATAAAAATTTAAAATTTTATTTAACACGCAAAAAATTTTATAGATCTTCAAATTTGCACTTTTAAAAATTGTTCTTATTTTAAAACTATATTTTTTAAATAAATTTTACTATAAACAAAAATACAGATGCTACTATACTCTTGAGCAAAAATCTTTTTTTTTTGCAAACGTCGTTGATGAATGTTACACTTTGAAATCAGATAGTTGCGTTTAAGGTGTAGGACTATGCAGAACTTTTATAAAGAGAAAATTTCTTTTTCTAAAATTACAGCTAAAAAATATATAACGTCAACTTACGTAGGTACACTGTAAATAAAATACAATCTATTTTTAATAATAATCAAACGGTTGTATAAATTTACCTGTACGAGAGTAAAAGAATTTATTTAAAATGAATTTTCTATCTCAGAACATCGAATTTATAGATTTTATCTTAGACTGAAACAAGCAACAAAAATCGCGCAAAAACTAAATTTCACAGAAAAGAAATTGAAATAAATAATGCGTTAGCGCTAAACTACATCGGGTAAAGATTTGAAGTTATTTGATAAAATTAGAAAATAAAACAATGTGCTGTTCTTTTGTGCTCCACTTTTATGTGCTTGATAAGAAAAGATGGTAAAGTGGTGAAAAGGATTTGAATTACTTTTTGTTGTGTTTAAAACGAAAATTAAATTTTGGTTCAAAGAGACAAAATAATTTTGTCACATAATAAATATTATTTGTAAAGAAATTGTTGCTTTTTAATATTAAAAAACAAATCATAGGTGTTAAGTAAAAAACTATGCCTATTATTTTGTTATACAGTATGTCCACAGATGGACTATGCAATAGCATAAATGGACCAAAAATTTTAATGATTTTAATGTTTAAAAGTCGTGTTTGGCAACTGCCTTTGCTACTTAAAAACTAAAATTCATGTTGAGAAATTTGTCTTGTTTTGTACAAGGGTTTAAAAAATACAAAAATGGGAAAATGGACCAAAAGAAAACGGCCTTTATTTTTAACAATTCAGCAAAATGGTAAAATAAAAGGGTTTTGAAATTGAACAGGAATTCCATATCTGAAATTTCACATTCTTGAACATTTAAAATTTTGATTCATTTGTTTTATTGTAGTGTCCATTCGTGGACATAATGTAGATTGGTTGGCTTGCCAAAAAATGTTTTTGCTTTTAATTTATTCTAATATTTTAAAAGTTTATTATTTAAGGTGTTTGGCTGCGGTGCCAAACTGCTTAAGTAGAATGGTCTTATGAATAAATGAGAAAAAGTTTTTTCAATAATTATACGTCCACAAATTCTTTGTTTTCAAAATATAGAGATTATAAATAAAAGTTTACAATATTTTAAAATTTGTTCCTTTAAATAAAATTGTAATTTAATTTAAAATTTGTTTTCGTTCTATCATAACTTTAATGCGCACAACTCAGTAGAGTACCATTTGTGGTACAAATATTTGTTCAGGTGCTGCTGCAAACGCCACGAGACTTAATAAATTTAGGTTAAGTTGTAGTGTTAAATAACCCTATATACCTATTATAAATACCATTGCCAAAATGCAACAATATTGGATAAACAATATTAAATATATTTACAAAAAGATTTTTTTAAGTTTAGCACCTTGTATTTTTATAACTAATCATGTTGATACTTTCTAAGTTTTAAAAGAAAATTTAACAGTAGAAGTTTGGCACGACAATTTACAAACAATCTGTAAAATTAAACAGGGCGACAACTGCACATCTGCACTATTTTAAATATCTGTAAATTCTGTTATTGAGTTTTAAACTTGCACCTAAACATCAAAATCATAAAACAGATTTAAAAAGATAAGCCGAAAAATATGCCATGGCTAATGGCCAATTTATCATTTTTTGTATTTAATGATTCCATTCTAGTAAAAGCTATAAAAGTCACGTAAATTATTAGATTTGGGATATTAACTATTAGCAACAACTTCTTTTACAGCTGAAATGATATGTAGTTTTAAAGCTGAAATATTTATGGTAATTTTTTTAAGTTATTTAAAACTTTTTTGAAGTCGTGACAAAATAATAATAAACCCCTGTTTTAATACATCAATATTTTTTATTATTTAAATCAATAATATTTTACTTTTTTTCTGGCTGGCAATTTTCTAAATTTCGAATACCCAGTCTCGCATTCGACATCCATGATATCTCGCATAAGAAACCAAATTTTTAAGCAAGAGCAGGTTGATCACTCATTCGACACTGTAAAGTGATATTAAAGAATAGAGCCGCCGGCAGCAAATTCTTTCTAAAAACTTTCTTTTTAAATCAAATATCTAAAGAACTTTTTAAAATAATAAATGATATGTCAATTCTTAACAATTATTTTTATTTTTTTATGGTTTATTTGTTTTCTGAAAATATAAATTTAAGCAAAATATTTTCTTCCGAATAAAGATATTTAATAAATATTTTAAAAAACTTAAACTTTTTATATAATATAAAGGGTTGTTCTGTCCTTCAATAACACAATAAAATATGATAACTTGAAAACATTATAATAAATTATCCAATATAAAATAATTATTTTTATTTAGATTATATAAAAATGCCATTTACATTTTTAAGGCGCGTCCAAGGGATCAGTTTACGTCTAGCAGCCTCGTTAAGAACTTATATTATGATAAGATTATAATAAAATAATTTCGACCAAAAGTTCTTTAACCTATGTTTAGGGTATGCAAACTTTTCTGTAGTAAGTATTTTTTATGTGACTTGAAATTTATTAGTTTACATTAAATAATTTATTATTAATTTATTTCTTTTGAAGTAATTTAATCTTTTGATATATTATTGCATGAGAAAAATAACTCTTTATAATATATAAACAGTTTAAGTTTCCTCAAATATGTAATACATATCCCTATTCCGAAAGAAAAGCCAAATAATATTTTTGTTTATACTTTTTATTAACAGTTTCACCAAAAAAGCTTTATTGCTTAATATTTGTACACCTATTTAAAAATATATTATTGGGTAAAAATTATTTTAAAGTTTGCTAAGCAAACAGATTAACTTAGTCCCGTTAATTTATTCTATTACTGCTTTAAAACTTACCAGAACCTAATATTTATTTTATTAGGACCTGTAAAAACTTTAGTTTATTTTATCGTTATTAGAAAGTTTAAGTATTTTATTTCACTACACTTCTAAAAGTTATTTTACTCAGTGTTTAGCGCGTTTAATTCACACTATGAATTAGTGTTTTGTTTCATTTTCTTCAAGTACTTCTTTTATAATAATTTTATAAATTAATCTAATTATAAACGCGACATTAACTTAGTCAATTATTAAAAATTAATTATAATTAATTCGGATGGCTTAAAAATTTAAAATTAATTTATACCACTGACTATTTATCTATACTCAGTACACACTATTTATAAGTTCATAGTTAAGAAAAAAATCATTTTCTCTTACAAAAAAAGAAGGCATTGATTGTTTTCCTGCAGAACATCAATGGCTGTATAGCAAATAATGTAAATTTTGAAAATATTTTTTCGGTCGTAGGAAAAATAAAGTATGCAAGACGTACATAAAATGTTTTCCTTTACCTATAAAATTAATTAGACAATTATGCTGTTTAACAGAAAAACACCGTATTTAAATAGGCTTTTAATATACATAGGCGTTGTTTTTCCGTTAGACGGCAGAATTCTTCTGTCACTTTATGAGGCTTGGTACCTAAATTACTGTTTTTAAAATTATTCTTTGTACACTATAAATTGATAATAAATACCTAGTAAGTAATTCTGGTAACTATAGTTTTAACCCAATAAAATAATTGTTTTATTGTGGTAACTAGGGTAACTGACTAAACGAATAAAATACATTTTTTGTTCCGGTGTTTTTCTAAATTTATAGTAGACAGAGTATAGTGCAGTAAATTAATTATTTTGCAAACAATAATATTTCAGTATTGTTTTTGGAAACTTTTTTTTATTTATCGATTTTTTTTCTGTTTTTAATAAATAATCTGGTTAAATAAATTAAAACATGACTTATACAGTGACTGGAGATCGCCTCTGCATGTCCAATAACTTAAAAATCCATTTTTACATGTCATGTAAACAGCGATATGACAAGAAATAAAAAAACAAGGTAAAATCACGAGGAGTAATACAAAGTTTAAAGCATGTATTTAAAATAAAGTAAATTTGCCATTTGTTTTATATTTTTTTAACTAAAGTTTAAATATACCATTTTATTCAATAAACTACACAACAAAATATATTTAGTTTTTATTTATTTATTTATTTTTTTTTTGACAACTAAAACAAACAATTTAAAAAATAGATTTTCGCCAGTACACTTAGTGCCAGTGTTGCAATGGTTTATTTTTATAAATCTTTTAATGTTTTACCAATCCAACAAAGTTAAAATACTTAGAAGTGGTAAACTTTAGTTGATCCTAATCATGTTGTACTTATAACTAAAGACGAGTTTTCATATTTTGTGCATAAAGTTAAAAATATCCTTAATTTATTAATTAATTTTATTGTAATTAATATTTATTATTTTTTTAGTTTGGCAAGTAAAATAAACAGTTTAACTTTTTTAATTTACAAAAAATGTAGACAATTTTAATTAAAAAAACACGTTTTTTAGGTTTATGAACAAAATGTGCAGTTTTACGTAAAATCTGATAGGGATCAATAAATTTTATCATTATAAACTATTTTATTTTTAGAAATAAACCATTGCAACAGAGGGTGTATTGGCGAAAACCAATTTTACTACTCGCGTGCGAAAAAGTTTACTTTTCTACACTAGTGCGGAAAAGTACTTTTCGGCACTACTTTTCCGCACTAGTGCGAAAAATACAGAAATTTTAAACAAAATATTAGTAAGTCGCAATAAAGGATTTTTATTCACTTAATATTTAAAAGAAAATTTTGCTTTGGTATTGTAGGATATTAGGTAGCATTGTGTTAAAATAAAAATAAAATAGCGAATATACCTTTTTAAATACATGCCTCAAACCTCGATTTTGGGCTAAATTTAAATTCAAATTACTTTTTACTTAGAGTTCTTTTGATATTTTGTAACCTAACTCCACTTTCCGTGATTTTAACTTGGTTTTTGGAATTTTCCGCCATACCGCTGTTCACATGACATGTGTCAAAATTGATTTTTAGGTTATTAGACAAGTAGAGGCGATCAACGGAAAAAATTAGAATAACCCTTAATAAAAAATCCCATAATATGTTGCCAAATTTTTTCCGGTTACTGTATATTTTATGTAAACGATCTTGTTAAATATTTATTTACTAGGTATTTACAAAAAAAACTAATCTGATTTTTTTTGTATCCCCATTTTAAAATTTAAATACTTGGTTACCAACATGTTAAAGAAGAATAGCATAGTTTTTAATTTTAGATTTTAAAATATAAAAGAGTTATAACTTTTTTAAATACACATTTCTCTTAATAAATATATTTGTTTTTTTTACGGTTATGTATCAAATATATATGTTTTATTCTTTAGCAAATTTTCAGCTGTCTTGTATAAATTTACGATT
The DNA here is from genome assembly GCA_014170235.1 of Listronotus bonariensis. Classification (NCBI taxonomy): domain Eukaryota; kingdom Metazoa; phylum Arthropoda; class Insecta; order Coleoptera; family Curculionidae; genus Listronotus; species Listronotus bonariensis. The sequence goes on from JACEGR010001861.1 coordinate 123,700, forward strand.
AACCACAAACATTAAATTACAACTAGACGTGGGTAGTTATCTTATGTCAAAGTGATATTCGTATTTCGGGACAAGGACACAGCTCCGTTTAAATTTATATGATGTCCAAAGTAAAACGAGATTATACAAATAGACAAGGTATTATATTAAACCGACATGGATGATCTATCAGTCAAAAAAGTGCGAAAGACAAAACATGGAGCTCAGTAAACGAAATAATATACATTTAGTTTTTAGGATAAATTTTAATAGGCATTTTTATGTATTAGCTTTTGTTAAAATTAGTTTTATATAATATATGAAGTATGGTTTGGTTTATGTTTTTAATACAATATAATATGGTAATAGAGACAAATAAAAGAAACTGTGTTTTTTTAGTGAACAAATGGTCTTGGAAGTTTTGTTTTTAATTTTTTTTTTAATATTACCTTTACCTTTGTTAAATTTATATAGACTTAAAATAGATTTTAATAATATTATTTTTGTTTTTATATGTGAAAAACCAAATAGGAATAAGTTCTTACTACGAAAATGGATAAATTTTCAAAATTAAACATTTTCAAAAGGGGATCATGTGGCACCTCGTTTTAGAGGTCCTTTGATTCTTCACACAGTGCTACTTTGTATTTAAAAATCATTCGAGGCGTCCCAGACCTATATCCGTTTAAAATGTTGCTTAAATGGTGTAAAAACAATGTGGTTTTAAATGGCATTGGATTGTATGTCTGGAACGGCTGTGCCGATTTTAAAAACCGAACTGGCGCGAGCCTTAAAAACAAGGTGCTACATGACCCCATTTTCCTTTTGGAAAAAGTTTGCTAGTACCCCTTGACACTAGACCTCGTAACAGAAAATATTTTTATGTCAAAAAGTAGTTATTACCCAAGTTTTATCCGACTTCGATATCTAGTTCTATTCAAAAGTTATGGGGAAGAGAACTTTTAAAAACCGCACTGTACCTACTAATTGGAGCTTCAAACGCTTGTAACTCTAGAACGAATGGGCCGGTTTTTAAAAAATAAAAAGGGTAATAAATAGAGAATTAAAGGGCTTTTAAAACGAAATGCCAAATGACCCCCTTTTATTAAAAAAAAGTTGCCAGTGGCCGCTTGGTACTAGGTCCCCTTACAGAAATTATTTTTATGCCAAAAAGTAGTTTAGGCGACACTCTCTTACCCAAATTTCACTCGATTTCGATAACTTGTTCCAATAAAAAATAAAGGGGAAAAGGGCTTTTAATATCCTCACTGTATACTGTTTGTGTATAATAAGGCGTTTTTTGCATAATTTTATTTGAATTAGCTTTTTAACTGCACAATTTTAAAATGTATGATACTATTTTTTACGGTTAGATATGGAATATTAGGAGATGACAAACACTGCTTTGTGTTAAATAAAATTGTATTTTAAGTGTTGGTTTTGCATTTCTAGGCAACTAAAATGGAAAATATATAACAGGACAATGCGATTGGTACCCGCAAAGTTACATCACAACGAGTATATTAAAAAAGTCTAAAATACAAAACATGATTTAGGCTTTGTATATTAAAAAAGTCTAAAATACAAAACATGATTTAGGCTTTGTATAAAAAAATTATGAAAAATAACAGAAATGGTTGTAAACAAAAATTATTGTCGATTCATGAAAAAGAAGACTGAGACTAATAAAAGGTGAACAACAATTATGTGGACACAAATAATACCACCTTTGTGTTTGAAGTAATTTTAAAAAATAAGGTTTTTGTAAAGCATCGTCCGGGATAGTGCAAATCCACGTAACTAGCATTGGGTAATTCCACGTATCTAACAAATCCGGCTAATTTTCAATTTTGCGAGCATTCTACGTAAGATCCTGATTAGTAGCCAGAACAGAAAATCTGTGGTAAAAATATTTTGACATTGATTGCCAACTTGTCCCGTGTAAAATTTGTTAAACGCAGATACGAGGTTTTTACCTATGATAGATTTGCGATTTTGCACTTTCTCCGACGATATTACTATTAGTAGGAAAAAATGTATTAAAAGAATATTGCAAAATAAGGTATTTGCGCCATCAGCATCATCATCAACGAAATGATCGATTATTGTAGTCGACAATCATTTTTATAATTTCAAAACCGTAAATGATTAACAGTTAAGCTAAATGTGAAAATAATTAATAGAAGTTTTTGGATTGGGCCAATATAACTTATTATCGAATGTGTAAAAATCCGTACATTAACTGAAAACAGGAAGTTTTAAAAATATGGTGTTACGGTTTTACCGTACCATTACCAATTTAACCGGACTTAACTAATTATGACTGGCACAAAATGCTTTTTAACACGCTTTTACTAGCTTCACTTGTATGTATGTATGTAACGTCTCCTACAACTGTTCGTCCTGGATATTTACAATACTAAAAACGAGAAATTATTGAAAAGTTTTTTTCTTTTTGATAACACAATGAACTAAAAAGTGGAAAATAAATACATTTTACAAGAACTAAAAAACATTAGCTAGAAGCAAATAAAAAAGGTAAAAAACAAGCTTTTGAAGCACATCGAACTAAAAGTGGAAAATATTGTTTAACAAATTCTTAAAACACTAAATAACGAAAAATACTAGTATTATTGTAAAAAACAATGGGCACTTTGCGCCATATTGTCTTTTATTTCAAGTGGTCGACGCTTTTTTACACTTTTACTGGTATTTTTAATCCATATATATATCCATCGGTTAAAATATTCTTTCAATTTAAAACTATATTATCTAAAAATATTGAAATTATATTTAAATATACGCTTTTAAATTTTAAAATGCTAGTTAATTTTATTATAATAATGTTTTATTAATTAATAAAATTCCTAAAATAAAAAGAAACTTATACAGCATAAATACAGGTAATATATTTTCACGAAATTACTTCAGCGCACAACGCCCACACACTTTAGAGAATATAGTTACGTGGGCTTCATTCAGCAATTTAGCCCTAGTAATAGTGGAATTGTTTCAGTTTATTTTCTATACAGTGTTTATACAAAATTTACATATATTTATTATACCGGGTGTCAACGAATTTATTATCTTATCTCCCAGAGTATAAGACATATTAAAATGAGATTTGGTATAGGTAAATGGTATGAGCAGAGGAGGGTTTACGCATTTTTTTTTTTACTTTTCAGTCATTTCCGGTTTAACCGAATAAAGCTCCAATTTTTGAATTCCTGACACAATTTGTGATATTTAAAATTTTTAAGAGCCGTTTTTTAATATTGCCTTTAGGTTGCTATGATTGGGCGCAAATTAATCTAGTTATATAAGTTAGAAAAATAGAAAAATACAATCGCAATTTTTAGTGGCCAATATGAAATATAGGAAAAAAACAATTTGGCAAATTGACATTTTCGTGTGTAATTATTTTTTAAAATTGCTGCTTGTCTACACTTTTCAAATAAAGGATTTTTTGACGAATCTAAGGATACCAATTTATTTACGATCGGATTAAAAATAAAATCATAAATAAAGGAGCACAGCCACCTAAATGCAATACTACAAATGGCTCTCAAAAAATCAAGTAGGCGTAAAGACTTTTAACATGTCAAATTACTATTTAAAATTGTCTTAAAATTGGAGTAATTTCGGTTCAACCGGAAGTAACCAAAAAGTGAAAAATACGTGAAAACTCTTCTTCTTTCATACCATTTACCTATATCAAAGCTCATTTTGATATGTCCAATAATCTAACGAAACACAGGCAATTCCATGTAAATTTTAATGGGGTTAATTTTTGGCTCCCTGTACATTTTAAAAAACAAATGTAAGATTACTTTTTAAAGAGATTAATCTAACCAACCCTTGTGCCAAGTTTCAAAAATTTTAATAAGCAAATTTTGAATTATTAAATTAAATGTAATTGCAATGTTACTAAATTTTCGATTCAGGTAAAACCAAACAGACAGCAGCAACCAGCAAGCAATTTGCTATAAGGCTGTACCTGAAAGATTGACACTTTTTCTTATGTCAGTGACGACATTCATTTTACAGGTGCCTTTGTGGTTTTCAATTGAGGCAAAGTTGCCGATTTTAACAATATTTTGTTTTAAAAATTAAATAATCTTTGTCAGGCGCCTGTATGCATTGAACTCATTGTAAACTTTGTTTATTATTTTTTGTAAACTTTTATCATGGATGTAAATGGCAAGTAATTTTTTTATATTCGGTGTAAACTAAAGTACATATTAATCCTAAAAATAAAAATCCTACTTAATACCATCAGTTTCTTGATTCTCATATTATTTGTATTGTTATTTTCAAATACGGTTTAAACCACTTCGACATATACGATTAGCAAGAAGTTATGACCTAAATGTTGAACAAGATTTTAAAAACAAAAATTAAGTGAAAAAGGGAGGTACATCATTTTAAAGCTACTATTTAAAAAACTTGAATAAAAAGCCATTTCTTTACCTGCTACAAAATGGCGGCACTTTTCAAATAAGCCAAATACCTCTTTTGGATGGCCATATTTTTAAATTTTTAAAACAATAAGATTAGATATACTTAATGTGGTATTTTCCTAACGGTCTTTTACATAACTTTTCAATAGGGTGTTAAGTTAAGGGTGTACACTATCTATATCTCAAGAACCCTTGACCCCAGCCAATTGGCAAAAAAAAATTATGACAAAAATGGCAACGAGGAATCGTCCAAAAATATTTTAACTTTGCAATATGGCCGTAAGAGGCGCAACTGTCAAAATAATAATACAAATTTAAAATTAGACCAAAATTTCCAAATTAAGATATAAGTTTGATAACGCCATTGGAAAGCTGAGTAAATTTTCTATGAATTCGGCTTAAACCAAATTTTAATTGGATCAATAATAAGGATGGAAAACAAATGAATGTTGTCATATTTAAATCGCTATAACTTAAAAACTTCTTAACCGATTTTAATGAACAAGGTGTCATATGAAAGAATATTTTCATCTCTTTTAATAAACCTTTACGAGTGACATAAGTTAGTTTTAAAAAAATAAGTTAGATGGCGCTGTTCGCTGTTGTTAGAGTTTTCCTCAATTTTTCCTAAAATATCAAATGGATCGGTATACTTTACCTTACAAATTGTAAGAGTGAATAATAAAATCTACATTTCGGCGAAAACCGCATATCGATATCTTTATTCGTTTCGGAGTTATTGCCAAATAACTGGTGATAATAGAAGCAAAAACAAAAAAAACGAGTTTAATGTAGTTAGTATCTAACAAATAAATGAAATATGGATTTAATTATAGCATATAAAGGTCTGCTTAATATCCAGATTAAAAATTTTTAACTGACTTGAACTAATTGTAACTAATATCGAACCACGAGGTAATGCGTTCTTATTTTTTATTTGCCTTCTTGTTCTGTCACAGCCAGCCATGAAAAACAATAAAAACATTGCGTCTAGTTGTCATGGCAATAAAAGCAGTAACTGTCATTTTGATTTGTTTGTTGTCTTGTCAAAGTAATTTTTCTTCTTATTTCCGCTATTAAAGTAAAAATGCCGCTTACAAATGAAGAAGCATTTCATATGTTACGTGTGTATTTTGAGTGTTTTCAAAATGCAGCCAGAGCTTCAAGAGAGTATGCTTTGCAGTACCCTAATCAGGCGCATCATTCCAGGCACGTGTTTACTCGTTTAGCAAGGCGACTTAGAGAAACGGGCAGAGTCCAACCACATTCGGCTCAAATAAGGTATCGCAGAGTCAGAAATGAGACGAATATCATAAACGTTTTAGCTTATATCAATGTTGATCCACATGCTAGTATTCGCGAAATTTCCAGGGATTTGGGACTTTCAGTTGGTTCCATTCATAAAATATTGACGGATTTTAACATGCATCCATATCATATTGTTTTGCACCAGGCTTTACTGGACACGGATTTCGACAACCGCTTAAATTATTGTCATTGGCTTCTTAACATGATAAGGGACGATCGTCGTTTTTTGGATAAAGTGCTATGGACGGATGAAGCCTCATTTACCAGCAATGGTACAGTTAACCTACACAACATGCATTACTGGAGTGATAATAATCCTCACTGGATGCGTGAAGTTGACCATCAACATCGTTGGACAGTGAATGTATGGTGCGGAATTGTTGAAGGAAAGATTATCGGCCCTTTTATCTTTGATAGAGCTCTAAATGGTGAATTATACCTTCAGTTTTTAATTGATGATATGCCACAGTTATTAGAAAACGTGACCCTCGCGACAAGAAGAAATTTATGGTTTCAACACGATGGGTGTCCTGCCCATTTTGCAAACCAGGTGCGTCACTACCTTGACCAGCAATTCCCTTTCCGGTGGATTGGAAGAGGAAGTTTATTTCCTTGGCCAGCTAGGTCTCCGGACTTAACTTGTCTCGATTTTTATTTATGGGGTAGAATAAAAGATCTCGTTTACAAAACTCGACCAACAACACGAGAAAATATGATCGAGAGAATTAGAATGGCTATAAACAGCATATCCGTGGCGGAAATTGAAACTGCTGTATCGTCAACACAACAAAGGCTGCACCGCTGTATTCAGAATGATGGAAAGCATTTCGAACACATCAAATAAGTGCCCAATTTTTCTCAGAATTTTGTTTTTGTTACTTGTTACCTGTTGTCTGTTGTAAATTGTCTTTCATATTGACATGTTGTTAATTAAAATTGGTTAAGAAATTTACACAATAAAAATAAAATAAACTCGTTTTTTTTGTTTTTGCTTCTATTATCACCAGTTATTTGGCAATAACTCCGAAACGAATAAAGATATCGATATGCGGTTTTCGCCGAAATGTAGATTTTATTATTCACTCTTACAATTTGTAAGGTAAAGCATACCGATCCATTTGATATTTTAGAAAAAATTGAGGAAAACTCTAACAACAGCGAACAGCGCCATCTAACTTATTTTTTAAAACTAACTTATGTCACTGTAAAAGTTTATTAAAAGAGATGAAAATATTCTTTCATATGACACCTTGTTCATTAAAATTGGTTAAGAAGTTTTCAAGATATAGCGATTTAAATATGACAACATTCATTTGTTTTCCCCATCCTTATTATTGATCCAATTAAAATTTGGTTTAAGCCGAATTCATAGAAAATTTACTCAGCTTTCCAATGGCGTTATCAAACTTATATCTTAATTTGGAAATTTTGGTCTAATTTTAAATTTGTATTATTATTTTGACAGTTGCGCCCTCTTACGGCCACATTGCAAAGTTAAAAATATTTTTGGACGATTCCTCGTTGCCATTTTTGTTATAATTTTTTTTGCCAATTGGCTGAGGTCAAGGGTTCTTGAGATATAGATAGTGTACACCCTTAACTGAACACCCTTCATCAATGACTGTAAAAATAAATAAAAAATAACCTATAAGAATTCGGCTACTATGGTTGGTTGTTTAAAAATTACGGAGTCTCCAAAGAAAATGGAATACCCCGGGCCCGACCAAGACGGTGACACGTGTTTCGTCTTCGTTAAGACTTGTCAAACCGCTTCTGCAGGCCCGCAGACTGATGGGCGGCCAGTTCCATATGGTTTGTTTGGCATAACAGTATGGTGCATTTTTAACTTTCGCCATATACAACTAGATGGCGCACTTTTTACCTACCACCTTTAACCTCTCGATGCTATGGCTGGTTGTTTTTGAATTTCTTGGTGGGATGGCGCCACTGTCTGTATTTATTAGTTCTGAACGACAGAAAGAATATTTACAGTCAGTCGCGATTTCATCAAGGGTGTCTAGCGACCTGAAGCGGTTTGACAAGTCTTAACGAAGACGAAACACGTGTCACCGTCTTGGTCGGGCCCGGGGTATTCCATTTTCTTTTGGAGACTCCGTAATTTTTAAACAACCAACCATAGTAGCCGAATTCTTATAGGTTATTTTTTATTTATTTTTACAGTCATTGATACCCAGTATAATATTACCAGTATCACCATTAAAAAAATACAACATTTGGTATATCTTGCTTTATTGGTTTTAAAAATACGGCCATTAAAATCAGGTATTTAGGAAATTATAAATGTACCGCCATTTTGTAGTAAGTAGGTAAATTAATTTGAAAGTAAAGGACTTTAGACATGTACTATATAAAACTTTATTACTTATGAAAACTAAGTCTTAATGACTTGTTTTACTTTCTTTATTGGAGTTTAAGCAGCGTCACTGTAGCCTTCTGCCTTTCTTCAAATTATTCCTACGTAAATATAATTCATTCATAGCGTGGGCTTCTTCTACATGTAAAAATGAATAATAAATTTAACCTGCATTGCTTCTGGTGAAGAACTTTACTTATATAAAATGTTATTCTTATTTGGCTAAACTTAAAGGTTTTTAGGACAATGCTTTATCACGAAAAATAGGATGTAGTAATTAATTTAAAATATGTTGGGTATAATTATACTTGGCTTGTATGCGAGTAAAAACAGTTTTTCTTTAGACTATGATGTATGAAATAAAATTTACTTTTTTAAATAATTGGTATGCTTTAGTAATAGTTTGTGGGCCAGTAATAAAATGTACTTATTGATAAAAACACTTTTTAAAACATTTTTAGGGTTGTTCCTTTTGACGAGTCTACCACGAATATTTATACCGCCATATATGAAAACAACGGTTTAACCCAGCTTGTCAATGTCAAATGTTTCGGGTGTCGGATTGGGAGAACTCATCACTTTTTACAAGTTAACCACGATGTTTAACATGCGACAATTTAATAACGGGTATTTTAGGATTTGTTAATACTAAATACCACTTTTATTATGAAAACTTATAACCAACCATATTTGGTTTATACGGTAGATGTCACAAAGCAAAAAATAGGTATATTGTGAAACTAGTAATAGCAGTTTTCGGTGCCATGTAAAAAAACTAGATTTTTAGCTTGTTTGATTTGTTACAAAAAAAATTAAACCAAAATTTTAATTTTTTCGTTTATACAGACTATTCACAGTTTATAAGACGACAGATGGATTAAAAATTCGATTTTTTAAAAATAAGTCATGAAGTTTTCAATAATATGAATTTTATCCAATGATAGAATAACTTCATTTTGCATTTGTAAGCAAAGTGTCATTCAAAAATTTATTTAGTATAAAGTTTATTTATTTATAGCTAAAAATCATATTGAATATGGATGAAAAGAAAAAGTGCTTAAATTAAAACAATGAAATGAAATTAATATATGTCATAATTTAAAATTTTCTTAAAGTAATCTTATTATAACATTGTAAATTGTGTCTTATATCAAAAAATGTTTTTTATCCTTTTATATTTTAATAAACCTTATACGATAGCATTTTGGAGATTAAACAAAAATAAATAAAATATATACAGGGTGTAATTTAATTAATGGCTAAAAATACAGGGTATGACTCCTTACCTTATTTAAAAAGAAAAGTTCATAAAAACATATGTTTTGAACCTCTTAACTTTTGAGATACAGAGTGTTAAAATTTCAAAAAAAAAAATAAATAAATATCCTAACTATTCTTTGCCAAATTTTATTTTAAACAGCAATATTATTAATGATGTAAGGGGTAATTTATCACTTAACTTAATTATATTTAATAAGTCCAGTGGCGTCTCGAAAGGCAACTGAAGGAATATTTCCAACAAAAACGGTACGCCAACGACTGGGTAAATGTGTCTAAAATGTTTGTGCTTTTTTTAGATTAAGCAAATTACTGCTTTTATGTCTCTTTATTTTTTTTTTTCGTATCTTGTTAGGTTTTATAATTTTTTATAATTTTATTTAGTCAATCATGTAACAAAAATAATAAATACTTATTTAAATAGGGTTAATATCAAGTATAACAGTTTTTTAGAAAATAAGTGTTTTCGAAATTTTTGGTTTTTAAAAATTTTAATACCCTGTATCTTAAAAGTTAAGACGTTTAGGAGTTTATGTTTATATGAAGCTTCCAAAATAAGCTAAGGAATCATACCTCGTATTTTTAGAAATATCATCAAATTTCATAGTTAACTATATATATTCATATAATGGTGGTCCCTAAGTAATGGGCCAAAATATATATTATACACGAAATAATCCTAATCTGTACAGATAAAAGTAAGCATAAAATTAAAAAAACGTTTATTTTGACAATCTTATAATTAAAATGCAGTTAATATACAAATGTTTAAACAAAGCAAAATTTTTGTTAAATTAACTAGTTTTTTTAATAACACCACACATATTCTAAAATGTAATTTTAACTCTGTATTAAATTCTTTACATCTAGTGCAAATGTATCTTAAGCTTTGAAACTATCTTTAACCTAACAAAACTTGAACAGCGTCAACATCGATTTGATATTTACTGCGGAAGTCTCTTCTGTCTGTCATCGTATTTGCGGTCTGGTTTGAGAACAAATATATTTTAAACGAAGTCGCTTGACAGCAGGCAATGAGTCAGGGGTGGAATGGAGGTCGCCAACAGGGGGTGACTGGCTAACATCAAAATGTATGTCAGACCCATGTACATATTGCCGGTTTTTGTGGTATCAGCCAAATATACCTGGCGTAGGTATACTTACTAACGATTTAAAGTAACGAATGAGGGAGAATATATTTTGTTCTAATTATTTGAATGATTTTGTCACCTTTTAGAGTGACAAATCTTATAACAATATGTAATTTAATTGTCTTTCATTGTGTGTAAGAACTACCGATATGTATGTCAGCATTTTAAATTATTTTTATATATATTAACTTAAATGCCATAAAAAAATTTTAAGGTTAAGCATGGAAATATGTATCTTAAATAAATTAAAAGGTCATTCTACCCATGTAGTTTAATGTTGTTACATATTTTTAAATCTGACAATGACATTATTATTTTAAAATATTTAATACCAAAGTATAATTTCCTTTCTTTACTTTTTAATGACTAACAGTATAATTGTGTAGTCTACGTAAGTTGATTATTAATAATTTTACGAAAAAAGGTTATTCTTTATAAAAAGTTCTGCATGGTCTAATACCTAAAAACAAACATCAGATAATAAATTTTATCACTCATCTTGGTTTGGCCAAAAATGTAATATTTGCTTAAGAGTAAAGTACCTGTATTTTTGCTTATATCAAAAATTGTTATAAAGAAAATTTGTTAAGAATTAAAAATTACTTTTATATAGGCAATTTTGTTTATTTGCAAAAAAAATCTTGCGATAATGGTAAAAATTAAGGTTTCTAGATTAGTGCGATGTTATTATTTCACATATTATAGGATAATGATTAATATATATATTTTTTAAGTATAGTGACATATAAATAGGAATAATGTACAATGCACTAATGTACAAACCTATTTTTTTACTCAAGCAATTAATTGGTGATATTAGCAAAAATACAGATACTTTACTCTCAAGCAAACAATTACATTTTTGGCCAAACCCGTAGATGACTGACACAATTTGATATCTGATGATTGTATTTTAGGTTTTGGACCAAGCAGAAGTTTTTATAAAAAATAACTTTTTTGTAAAATTAATAAAAAAAGTTTCCCATAGGACGCCAACTTACGTAGACACACTGTATAAGCATACTGTTAATATCTCAAAATTCAGCAATAATTGACGTACAGCGTGTTATACATTTTGGATGTAGAATTTAATACACAGTCAAAATTTGTTAAAATATACGGGGTATTTTATTAAAATAAAACCTACTGGGACACTTTGTAGATTAAGTGGTACTGTCAATAAAATAAGTACATCCAAATAAACATTTCTTATTACAAGTTTATTTTTGTATCGTGTACAAGGGCGATGTTATTTCGTAAATGAATAGAGTTGGGTCTCCCTGTATTTTGTTTATGGAAATTAAGTCATGTAGTACATATTAATAATATTGCTAATGATTAGAAGAGACACACACCCCGCAATAATTTATGTATTGACAAATAATGCAAACACGTACTTAATCCAATTTTCTTGTGCATACAAACTACATATTGTATTATAGAATTTACATTCGGAATAAAGTCCTCTGAGCATATTTTTTTATTTAATGTGTCCGCCTAGGTTCTCTACATATGAAAAACTTTTTATTATTAATTTTACGAAAAAAGTTATTCTTCATAAAAAGTTCTGCATAGTCTAAAAGCTTACAAAATTATGAGATATTATTTTTTTAGTAGTATACAAGGTAAGAAAAATATTTATTTTATTCAAGAGGAAATTACCCCAATACTTAAAAATATCGAAAACATTATTAATAAGGAAAAATGTTTTTAAATTAAAATAACCTTTAAATATGCAAACTTATTTACTTACAAGAAAAAAGTTTTTTTAATTTTTATGATTAGACGATAAAAATTTAAATTTGTACATTTGTAAATACTTATTTTAAAAGTAATATCTTAAGAAAGCTTAAGAAGTGCCAAAAACCCTCGTTATCACATAAAAATTAAAGAAGCGCTTTTTTCCTGTAAATGAACGAGTTTACATTTTTAAATTTGTACATTTGTAAATACTTATTTTAAAAAGTAATATCTTAAAAATTATATTTATTTTATTCAAGAGGAAATTACCCCAATACTTAAAAATATCGAAAACATTATTAATAAGGAAAAATGTTTTAAAATTAAAATAACCTTTAAATATGCAAACTCATTTACTTACAAGAAAAAAGTTTTTTTTTAATTTTTTATGATTAGACGATAAAAATTTAAATTTGTACATTTGTAAATACTTGTGCCAAAAACCCTCGTTATCGCATAAAAATTAAAGAAACGCTTTTTTCCTGTAAATAAACGAGTTTGCGTTTTTAAAGAGTTATTTTTATTTCTTAACATTTTTTCTTAATATTAATTTTCAATATTTTTAAAAATAAGGATACTTTTCTCAAAATTTAATTTTTTGGGATAGCCCGTATACTATTTAGTAAAAATAAATATCTTATAATTGCAATTTAAGTTTTAGATCATGCGGAACTTTTTATAAAATATAACTATTTTTCGTAAAATTATTCATAAAAAGTCTCTCATATGTAGAGAACTTTGGCGGACACACTGTATGTTTCAAACACTTTTTTCTTGCTTTCATTCAGATTTTCGCTTATTTATTTTTTTTCTTATTTTTAAAAAATACCACAATAGAAATAATTGTTTTTTTAAATATATAATATTTTAGGTAATTGTGTCCGTATGAAATTAAAGGATTTATTGGTTATTGCAAAGCGTTTTATTTAGAAAAGAATTATAAAATCATATTATTAATGAGGATTTTTTTAAATATATTATGAAAAAAAACCCTGAATATTAAACGGATTTAAAAAGTAAGCTACCCTTAGCACTTTTGGCTTTAGGAAAAACTAAGGGTTTTGCAGAAAACTTTAGAGTTAAAAAAATTAATATAGTTTTGCTCTATTTTTTATAACATTTTATTCGCACAAAATGGCCGATTTTTGATATAGAGCAACCTTAGCATTTAATATATTTTTGTATATTTTTAAAATTTAATTTTTGTTTTTAAAAAATATCGGATCTATAAACTTAATAAAAATTGAATAAACGACAATTCCAAGTAATATTTGTTAATAAAAATTTGTATGTAAGAAAGTTTAAAAAATACGGGTACCAGGCTACCACAAAATTAGGTGGTCCAAGTTAAAAAATTTCTATGTTTTGTGGGTGGTCTGGGAATATGCGGTAAAGTATTTTTTTCTGTGAAACTAACCAATGTATCAAAAAACTTTAAAATTAATTTTAATTTGCCCAGTTAAAATAAATTATTTAACATTTATGAAAGTCAGTGGTATGCATTTTTTGTCAGAACCATTTATTTAGGTGCTGTTCAAGGCGCCACATGACCTAATAGGTTAATGTAAAAATTAAACAATAAGAAGCTGGGGCTAATTATTACTGCTAAATGTTATCACACTTGGTTAAAAAAAATTTAAGATAATAATAAAAGGTCTTTAAATAAAATATATTTAATAAAATAATAAAAATTGGAAATATTTATTTAAAGCTATTACCATATTATATTTTTATATACATTGCACGAATGGCTCCTCTATATTTTATACTGTAGCTGCTGGTATACTTTTCTGAGCGCCTTCCACAGTAATGTCGCATGGGATAAAACAAATTTATATAAAATTAGGTAAAACACTAAGACATGTCAATTTGTATTCTTGGTAGCCGTTTTTTTTCATTTCAAAAATATATGTAAACCCAAAATAGGGTGGTCCAAAGTAACCGAAGACCAATAACTAGTTTTTTTTTAAATTAAATAATGAATTTTTTATTAAATTTTCAAATTCTATATTAAAATTTAATTATTTGTTATTTACCAAATTCCATACCTTAAGATAACGGTTATACGGAAATAAACATCATTTTTTTTTAATTTGTGTAGGCGCTTAAGTTAAAACAAATTAATTTAGAATTTAGAAATTTATTTAAAAAAAACCAGGGAAACCAAAAAATATGCGCCAATATTTTTAGGTCTCTCTGTTTACAATACTTTTTTAACGAAAAAATTAAAGTCGTATAAACGGTTCTAGCTAAATTAAAAGATTTTTCAATCCATTACATAACGATCAATTTTTTCTAAACAAAAGCTTTTTAAATGAGTTGGGGTTGGGTACCTCGTAGAGACATAACTCTTTTAGTATATTGTATGTACATTTTCATAATAAATGAATACAGTTTGGTCAGAAATAAGCGTTAAAAAGTATAACAACAAAAACCTTAAAAGTAATTTTTTTTATACATATCCACATTTTTTTACTTTTTACTAAAATTTATACCTTACGAAATATTAACAATTTAATATAAATTTATTTTAACAGTGTTTTCAAGTACAGTTAGGTTTGGCTTTAAGTTGGCCCTGACTATATTGTGAATTATTTTGGACATAAAATTTAAAATAGGTCAAAAGCGGTCAAAGCATAGCACTATGCATAAATTATATTTAAAATTTTACACAGAATCTAAAAATAAATAATATGATGTTCCATTTAAAATGAAGAAGTTGCGATTAACTTCCGGTATAACCGGAAGTGATAGAACTGTCAAAATATTTTAGTTGTTTGTTTTCCACTGACTTTATAATACTATCCAATTTTCTAAATCCTACTTTTCAAAATTCGATCGCAGCAGTTCCCGGTGGGACCCTGTAGAGGCCAGTAAAACAACAACAAAGCGAGCATGATTAGTCTTCCCTTCCAGAAATATGCATGTGTTCTACATGTTTTAGACCATCTCCTTTCCATGCGTTGCCTGTTTATTTGCAAATTTTTGTCAAATTACTTCTCTTAACAAGTTAAAAAAAAGGTAATTTTTTTGGTCACTTTTAACTTCAGGTATACAAAATGGTTCACAAAACATAGTTGAATTCGTTGATAATCGTCGTTCATTTTTGGGCAGCTCTGTAAACATAAATTTTCCTTGAAACAAATTGCAGCCACAAATAAATATTAATATGTTGTAATAATATGTGTTTTAAACAAAAAAAATGTCTTTGCAAATTTTAAAAGATATGGTATATCCATACATTAATTTAATGTACAAATTTAAAAATGTAATAAAAAATAGCTGTCTCTTTTTAAAAACCAAAGTTGATGGTGATCACTTGTTTTTGAGCCATCCTATAAACAAATTTTTCATTAAAAAAAAACCCTGAAAAAATAAGAGTTAATGTGTTTTTAAAAAACAAACCACTAAATTTAAATTAAGTTTATTTCAACCCACGCGTAATATCATGTTCAACTTTTCAAATTTGTGAATTGATTGCATCATTTATATTGCTTTATTTTATATGTATTTATTCCAAAATATTGTAGAGTTCTACCAAAGTCAGACTAAGCTTGCTGATTTTAATATACCTTTGAAAATAATTTGATTTCCAAAAAGCAATTACCATATGTAAGGTGTTTCAAAAGGAACTGCTGCGATGGATCTGATTTCCTAAAAAGTACGCATTGGAAAATTTTAAAAATATGGTAACGTTATAAAGTCAGTGGGGGACATACAACTAAAATATTTTGACAGTTTTAGCATTTCCAGCTATGCCGGAAGTTATTGACAATTTCCCCATTTTAAAGCAAAAATTCTATATATTATTTTCTTTTTGGATTCTGCTCAAAATTCAAAACATATTTTGTGTATAATGTCCGATACGTAAGTCCCACTATTTTTAACTTATTTTAAATGTTGTGTCAAACATTCCTTCTGCAAGCCATTAAATACCGACCATTTTTTTCTAATAAGGGCCTTCAAAGAATTTGGGGTTAAAATCCATGAAAACAAAAGACCTTTTTAGTGGACTGTATTGATATTTTAACAATTAATGAATACAGGGCGTTCAAAATGGGCGTTAAAAATTGTATCGACAAAAAACCTTAAAAGTCAATTTTTCTAAATAAAGCTCCTATCTCTTATTACCCTATTCTATTAAACAATAAAAATAAGGGTAACGTACGGGTAAAAATAGTGTAATTGCTACTAAAGCCAACTAGAAGCCAAACTAGAAGCCAAACTAGAAGCCGTACCTAACGTCATTGTAAGAATAGATACTTATTAAATTGTTATTATTTTGAAAACTATAAATTTTTGGATAACTTACCCTTATTTTTAATGCCTAGAAATCGACCACAGCAGTTGCTCGTGGGACATCCTGCATAATTGTTGTATCTTTAATTAACAATAAAAAACGCACTTGGGATTTACAATTCCCTCCCACATGATTATAGTACGCCAACGCTTTACCTTCGTTTAAATTCGCTTCGATCACAGCAACCCTCGTTGCATCTTGCCGAGTATCATTTCAACTTCGAATCGCGTAGAATCCACTGCTTTGCCCGCTTTAAAATTTAGAGGTAGTTATACTTGTAGTATTTAGAAAGTTTCTTTAATTTAAAGTAAAAGCAATTTATTTTTTTAATCGGGAGTTTTTGCAGAAAAAAGTATGGTGAGTTTCAATATTTTTTTGCATTTAAAGACCAGTTAGTTGGAAAGGTAATAATATTTTAATGTTTATTTTCTTTTCTTTTTTTTAATAAATTATTTAAAACATCATTAAGTTGAAATAGCTTTTAGCAAAATCTTTAAACATTTTGTAGAGTTTGCAATAAAAACCGTTTAAAATTAAGGTTTAATTTAAAACAACCATTTTTAAGTTGCTAATAAAAATATAAATTTCTTTTAATTTGCTATAACATTGTATTTTTGGCCGTCATCCTTATATTAATTTAATTAAATTAACTGTATTAATTATTTATTAATTATAAATACTGCCTTAAAAGTAGAAAAAAAAACATTTTTAATGGTTTTAACTTTTTAAATACTCTGTTTTTTAACAAAGATTTTAAAAACACTCCATTTTTAAATTTTTACTGTTAAAATAAAGTTTAAACCTTTAACCCTTTGCTTAACGAATATTTTTGTTTTAAATGTGTAAAAAATGGATGACACTGAAAAACACATAAAAGATCTATGATTTAATATTTAATGTTTTTCATATTAAAGTAGGCCAAGGTTTATTGTAGATTTATTTATAATGCTTTGTTGCACTAACTGTTTTATTAAATGTAGTATTTTATTACAAGTTATCATTTTATGGCATTATACGTAATTTATTTTAAATAAAACTGAGCACGCAATATTTTTAAAAATGTTGTCTTATGCGTTTCACCTTGCAGGTCTCTAACTAATTACCAAATATATAAAATTAAAAATTAACATGGTGCTTAAGAAATTTCTTATTATTATTTTTTTAATTTTCATTTGTTTTTGTTGGTATTAGTAGAAAATTTAGTAAAAGCTTAAATTGAGTAGTGAGTTCTTTATTTTATCAATAAAACCACACATATCTAGCACTTACTAGTAGGGTAACATACATGTCGTGCTTTTTCTAAACGTTCTATGCGCCAATACATAACTGTGTTATAAGTAAACTTATTAATAATTGGTTATTATACTTTATTAAATTCTGCAAAAATAATTTTTATTTTAAAAATAGTAATTTGTTTTAAAATTTTTTGGTTAAAAATTATTTATGAACTTAATTTGTATTTGACTTAATTTAAGTCTACTTAAATTAAAAATAGAGTGAACATGTAATATATTTATTAATTTAATATAATAACTAAAACGTGTGCCCTTATTGTTTGTAATATATACGTTTAGAAAATCCACTGGTTTGTATAAATTTTTAATATAAATAATATATTTTTAATTTTTGCAAAATTATCATTTTTATATAACTGTTTATTTAAAATACATATGTGAGTATTATGGGAAAATTTGGTAAAGCTGGAATTTTTCAGTGAGTTCTGCCTTTTACCAAGCAAAACGACCAAAAAATATAACTTATAGTAGGTTAACACACAAGTCGTGATACTTCTAAACGTTTTATGTAGAATTAAACGCTAATACATAACTGTGTTATCAATAAATGAATTAATAATTGTTAATCATACTTTATTAAATTGTGCCAAAATATTTTTTAATTTTAACTCTTTCAGGACGGCTGACATACTGGTACGTTTTTAAAGAGGACCTTGTGTGCCGGGTGCCGTACATGCACTACCTTCTCTACTTTGCAGTAGCTTTGAATGGTTGCCGTAGGGTAGTTTTGGGACTTTTGCATTTTTACTGGACAGGTGCCGTACGTGTATACTACGGTATACACATTTAACCTAATCGAATGCGGTAAATGTACGTCGGAAATAGTGTCACGAAGAGACTAATGCGGTACCGATACGGCAGTTGTAAAAATAATTAGGATTCCTGACGCCGTCCTAGCGAAAGCACGCGCAACAATTCGGTCCGTCCCGAATGGGTAAAAGACAGCAATTTGTTTTAAATTTAATTGTTTAAAAAAATTATTTATGTACCTGGTTTCTGTTTACCTTAATTAAAGTCTAATTTAATGTTCAAATAAAGTAAACATGTTAAAGGTTTAACAATTTAATATAATAACTAGCACGTGTGTCCTAATTGTTCGTGATATGTTTAGTTTATTATAAATAACATATTTTAAATATTTAAGAAGTTAGCATTTCTATAGAGTGGTTTAATTATCCGAAAATGTTCAATTTTTCTGTTGTTTAACCAGATATGACAAAAAGTTTTATATAAAATTTGTAGGATCTTTAAACGTGCATGCCCCAAAAATTAGTATGAACACAGAGTGTCCCGAAAAAAGTTATGACTAAGAAGTTAGTATTTTTTTCAAATATAACTCCTATTTTTGTTTATAGAATCAAATTCGTCATTAAATTTTACATATATTACGTTATTTTATGTTGCCACGCTATTTATAATTTACTGATTATTTCGTAAGGAACAGGTGAACCAAAAATTAGGTTAAAATGAAAACAAATTAGTTACTTAAAATAATGAGCTAGGTGTTTTAACATTCTAAGGACTACAAAATAAATACCTGTAAAGAAAGAAAAAAGCATCGCCAATATCTTTATATTTAATATGCTAATTATCATTTTTTTTAAACGATACACCCTGTACGTTAGGTTATTTTTAAATTTTCAAATTAAAAATAGGTTTCTTTAGCAATTCCTACACAAAAAATGTAAGAACGTTTTAAATATTTAGGGTTTTTAAAAACTTAGGACAAGTATTTTTTGATAAAGAAAAACTTTGGTATTTTCAATACCCAGTGTATTTGTCAATATATTTAAAATCCCTACTATTTCCTTTATCAAAGCTGTGTATATTTTTAAAAATAAAGCATTATTTACCTTTAAAAAATTCGCTGCATGGAAATTAGGATTATTATTTAAAAATAAAAATTTTCTACATCTAACATTACCAAAAATGCTACAACAAAGGTATAGGTCAATTATTTTTGCGGTTCAATAAAGGCTTTTTTATACCCTATGCTTATGTTACATTTTTAAAGGAGAAAAAATAAAATTTTAAAAAATATACATAAACATCTACTGGGTGTTTCATTAAAAAAAGTTTCCTTTTATCAAAATTTTTTTTTGTCATGGATTCTTCAAAAATCTTAAATATCTTACAAACAATACATTTTTTGTATAGGAATCCCTAAAAAAACTAACCTTATTTTTATTCCTAAAATCTAAAAATTCCTAAAATCTAAAAATGACCCAATATACAGGGTGTTCCATTTAAAAAATTGGGATTTAGCATTTTAAAAAGATTCTAATGGCCATGCTATTAGAAATACCCTGTATAAAATCAAGTAATCTTATTTATCTTATTTTTCTGTTGTTCCAGTGATTTAAAAATCTAGGAAAGAATTAATAATAACTAATTTGTTTTCGTTTTTACCTAATTTTCGGGTATTCTGTTTTTTACGAAAGTTTCAGTATATTATAAATAGGGTACCAAACTTGCCACGAGTGCCAAAATAAAATAGTGACTATATGCAAAATTTTATGCTAAATACAATTTTGTAAACAAAAAATAGAAGTTACAATTTTAAAAAACTAACTTTTAAATCATCCCTTTTTTAAAACACTCTATATGCATCAAAATACTTTTGGAACATGCACGTTTAAAAACCCTACAACTTTAATAAAAAACCTATTTTAACAACCGAAATACTGCACTTTCTCGGACAATTGGGCCACCCTGTACGTAACTTTATGTTTATAATATACCTGTGTGTTATCCCTGTCGCTAATTATAAATGAGAGTGGAAAGTATTAATATTTTCCATAATGTTTTATTGAAAATATACTCAGAATAAATGTTTTTTATGTTAGAGGTCCCTTTGGTAACCGGAAATAAAACCTATTTAAACAAAAATATACGCATCATAAAATTTTAAAACTTACCAGTGTATAAATTTACCTAACAAGTTTTTTTATTTATTTATTAAGTTAGTGTAGCCTTGCATACCATGTGATTTGGTAGCATAAGAGAAATAAATACCGTTTCGCAACTATTTACGATGTGCCCTTTAGAAAATAATGTTTGAACCGTTAAAACCATCTTTCTTTTAATACAAGCATCACGTACTAGAGTTAAATAAACACACCAAGAGAGAATTTTACGTTGAAGTGCTGATTTTACTCGCAATATTAAACAATATTAAAAACAGACGTTGCTTTTAAAAATACAAAGTATACAATTATCTGATAAATTTAAATTAATTCAAAATGCACAAATGTATTTAATTAAATCATTTTTGCCTAAACAAATTAAATGTAAAAGCTAAAATATCACAAAGGTTAATATCATTTATTGTTAAAGTATACCCAGTATTAAAAAAATTATAATTTAATTATTTACCTATGTTGATAAAAAGACAAGAAAAAATATAACTATTTTACTTATATTTTTATTACTATACCCAGAAAAAAAATACAGTGTGTCCAAAATTGGTAGGGAATGTATTGGGATATTGGAAACCTATAAAAATTAGAAAAATGGGTAAATGGTTAATCTAATGCCGTTTTGATGACGGCTGTATCTTGTTTGGTTTTTAAGTTATTTAGAAAAAACTGAAAATGTGCATATTAGAAAAAGTGCTGTAGTTTTTTTATTTCAAATAATTTTTGGAATTTGTAAAAATATTATTGGGGCAACTTTTTAAGAGCAATGCATTTCTGTATTCAGATTTTAATTTCGACGTTTCGGTTTTAATATACCATTATCAACTTTCGTTTTTCTTATGGCGGCCATTTTGTTTTTGCACATTTTTTAAAAATGTTTGTTTTTTTGTTTTAAATGATGTATAACTACTTTATAGGTATTTTTGATTTTTATGTCAAAAATCGTCAAAACTAATTTTTGTCCGAGTTGGCCATGACTGCCGAAGCCATTAGCTCTAGAAACAATTGCTATTCAATTTCCAATTAGGCCTTTGTTGGGAATGGTAATACAAATTTATTTCTGACTTTCATATACTTATGTACCCAAACAAAAATGGATATTTATCTATAAGTTATTTATATCAAGCTGCTACCTTTTTACCAAAAATAGGTTTATGTGCTCAAAAACATTTTTTTTTAATTTCAATATTTCTAACATACAAAAACCCTTATCATAGACTTTAAATTGTCACGAACACAATAATAAAACTAAATTATACTTACATACTAGTCTCTAAAAAACAATGTTTTTTCACTTATTCTTAATAGGTAAAAGTTTAATTGCATATGGGAATTTTAAAAATGTGCAAAAAAACACGCATTTAAAATTATCGCTTAAGACACCCACGGTACGTTAGTATTTAGGCTTTTAGCCTTCGTGGTTTGTCCAAAGATAAAAAAAAAAAAAAATGGCCGCCATAAAAAAAACGAAATTTGATGATGGTATCTTAAAACCGAAACGTCGAAATTAAAATCTGAAGACAGAAATGCTTTGCTCCTAAAAAGTTGCCCTAATAATACATATTCCAAAAATTATTTAAAATAAGAAAACTACAGCACTTTTCCTAAAAAGCACCTTTTTATTTTTTTCAAAATGACTCAAAAACCAAACAAGATATGACCGTCATCAAAACGGCATTAGATTAACCATTGAATAATCCACAACTTTCCTTATTTAATCATCTTTCTATTTCTTAAAGTTTCCAATATCCCAATACATTCCCTACCAATTTTGGACACACTGTATATTTTCTTTAATAATGCAATTAAAAAGTGTAGAAAATAATATATACTTTTTTTCAGACAAACATGAAATGGAGGAAGATATAATACTGATTCTAAAATGAGCCCAACTAGAACTGAGAAGAAAAGAGGATGCGTTCGTCCACCACACTTCGATATACTGTAAGTATGTCATATAGATCTTAAAATGAATATTAAAATGGTATCTATATACCTATTTATAACGCAAAGCCACAATTTTCAGACACACGTAAGATATTTCTACTGCACCGATTTATATATATTTTTTTAATGATTATGTTGGTTACCGCCACGTCCCAACGCTACCTTTTTAATGTTTTATGGTCTATTTTTTCAAAAAAAAAAAAAAAAAAAAATATATATATATTATATGCATATTTAAAGCGGGCCGGCAACCAGTGATACATGATTCCATGGGTGATAAATTTCGCAGGAGTGTTTAATTTCTGAGCCTGTGTTCGCCTAATTTTGGTAACAAAATAATCTACTTATTTCTTTGTTATTTATTGTATTGGTAGCTTTTTTCATTCTTTTTTGCCTATTTGTCATTGTAACTTTTGCATTAGTTTGGTTTCTATTGGTTATAGTTAAATTAAGGTGTGGTTTCTGTAGGTGCAAGTTACCAAGAATGTTAAGCCTGTAAACAAGAATATTTGACTCTTGATTACATCTTGAACGGAACTAAATTTTTTATTGTTATCAAATGTAAGTTTTAAGTGTATCACCTATTGTGATTTTCTGCTCGTTTTGGTATTTTTACTTTGGTTGGTGTGGTTCGGCTTTGATATGCCATATATATTTTTTTCGTTTTAAGTTCTAAGAAAATACCCTAATTTTTGAATTAGTAATTAAAAGAAGAAGCAAATGTGTATTTTAAAACAAAATAGTTTTAAAGTTTAAGTAAACCAAAATTGTAAGGAGGAAACTTTTTTTTGGTTGCTTAAATTACTTCAAAATGTTAAATACTGTAATTGAGGTCCTATTTTGCATTGTGTACGATGGTAAGCTAATATTTTAAAAGGTTTGTGTGGTAATTGTATATGTGTGGTATTTAAATTACGTGGCATGTTGTGTGGTTGATGTATCATTGGTGGACAATCCGCCTGTTGCAAACAAATAATTAAAAACTATTACTTTTTACATGTAAGGTATACATTTTTCCTTTAGAGTCTCCTCTCAACACACTGGCAATTTTTTATTGTACTTCTGAACTGACATGACGTGCAAATTACAAAATAAAGAAAATGGTGTGGCTTAGATATTGGTTAAGGTAAATGATACATAGTTACCTGTGCTTTAATTTACTTATTTTATTTTATTTTTTGTTATCTTTGGGATTTAAATCGCGCCATGGGTTTAAATGAGTGCACACCACATTAAGTAACTTTAGTGTTTAAAAAAAATACTTTAAGCAAGATAGCAACAGTAAAGCATTTACCCACTTATTTTCCGCTAACACCCTTAGGGTTAAGCTGGGATGTAATGCCTTTTTAATAATAAATCTGTACTATATAATACATTATTACTGTGAACTAGGCTGGGCCAAAAAGAGTTGTTTTTTTATTTATTAAAAATATTCTTTAAGGTGCCAAAAAATATATCGTAAAAGTTTGAGCACCAAATTAATATAAAGAGGTTAACCTTTGGGCCCATAAGTTTTTTGACAACAATATTTTTTTAATGCAAAACTTGCAAATTGTTGATCTAATAAATTTTGCCGACACACATTTTGAATGAAGATTTAAAAAAGCTTTTGTCTTTAATTGTTGTCAAATAAGGCGTTCTCATGTAATCGGGCTCTGTTACTACTACAAAAATTAATATTTAAATAAGTCAAATACATTTTTAAAGGAAATTTAATGAGGTACAAAAAAGGTCTTCTAATATTTTTTTATAAATTTACTCTTTTAAAAGTTATTCAACGCCAAACAATTCAATAAAATACTTTTTGTTTCAACTTTATTAAACAAAAGTTATTTGACGCTGAACTTCAATCCATAAGTAATTTGGATTTATTTAAATATAATTATTTGAAGAAGTTACAAAATTACCAAAACTGCGCATTTAGGGAAAAATTATTGGTTATAAGA